>JAOPHQ010005820.1:15000-47441 GCA_030340625.1 Merluccius polli | reverse complement strand
TGTTCAATACAAGTGAAGCGGCTTTTTCGCCGCGTAATATTTGCGTTCTGTGTGAAAGTACTCATGACAAAAACAACAGTAAGAAAACTCATATTTACGTGCGAATTAATCACAGGAAAAAAAACGCCCCGGTGTGTAAAGGCCTTTAACTTGCCGCGAGTGGGGATTGAGGAAGTGACGTCGCTTGCGTCTTCGCAGTGCGCTGATGCAGCCATAGATATATATAAACACTAGATGCCTCGTCCGCGTTGCTGGCCAACGGAGTGGAACGTCCGCACATGGCGGCCATCTTACTCCAGGCAGCTCGGTCCCCCATAACATGTGTTGTAGTGGTACATGTACCTTTAGATTACCATAACTTGCTCAAATTTCATCCGATTTCCAAACGGTTTGGTTTGTTATAAACGTCAAAGTGCATTGCATAATTGCATAATTAAAAAAGAAAAAAAAAGAAAAATAGAATAAAGTTCTAAAATAGGTACATTACACTATTTCCTATTACAAATAGGCTATAAGAAAGGCTGCATGTTGAAATCCCCCACCCTGTACTGAGATCTTGCCTGTGGTAAGATGCCTGTGTTCGACCGTCTTGCCTGGAGTAAGATGGCCGACCTGTGAGGACGTGCTAGACTCCGCCGTAACGCATCTAGTGTTCTATATATATCTATGGATGCAGCCCCGAGACTCAGGAAACAGAAATATTTCAAAATAATAATAATAGCGGGACGAAATGAACGGGACGAAAAGAGTTTTTATTTTGCAAACCACATTTAGTCCCGTTTTTATTCGTCAACAATATTGCATTATAATTTTGATTATAGTTTTCGTCACATGACCACCATTTTCGTTGCGTCTCGTCTCGTTTTCGTCACGTGATAAAGGTTCGTTGACGACGATATTTAGTCATAATTTTCGTTGACGAAAGCAACACTATTTCTAGTCAAATGTTACTTGCACTGTTCTTCTTTCTGTGTTCTGATATTGGACTATAACACTATAATGCCCCTCCCTCCCCTTCCCCTCCCCTCCACACAGGCGAAGAGGAGCTGCTGATTGCGAGCAGCGTGCACACTGGCATGCTGAACCCCGACAGCAACTGGAAGATGGTGAACGACAGCGGGCCGGTGGCGCAGCTGGAGTACCGCTGTGCGCGTCCGCTGCGACGAGAACTACTACGGCGTGAAGTGCAACAAGCTGTGTGTGCCGCGCGACGACTACTTCGGCCACTACCGCTGCGATCCGTCGGGCCAGCAAGTCTGTCTGGACGGCTGGATGGAGGAGGGCTGCCGCAAAGGTAATCATAATCGTTATTAACCAGCGTCATTATTGCCGTTCAGCCGCAGGTGTGCCCTTGTTTGGGCGAGGCGTGCGTGCGAGAGTGTAAAGGCTAAAGCGCCGTGCCGGGTGTTATTAAGCCTGGTTCGGTTGTGCTTGGGGTGCTAGGTAAGCTAGCTGGGGGGGGGGGGGGGGCTTCGTAATAAATCACTCGGCAGGGCTGGCCTACGGGTGAGATGAAGGGGAGGGCGGGTGTGTGTTGTTGCCCGCTGGCTATAAAGTTGTCTAACCCCCCCTCCTCTGACAGCTCACCCTGGGTCATTGGGGGCTGTGCAGTGAATTCTCCTGTCTTGTTAGGATGATGGTAAGCAACAGGCGAGTGCCGGTGCCCCCCCCCCCCCCCCCCCCGGTGGATTTGCACAAGTCCAATCAGATTGTGAAGCCATTATGAGATTTAATGATTTAAATTGTAACCACAAAAAAAGAGTGTTATTTACACAGCCATCTGTTTCTTTATGCATCTCACTTATGTTTTTCTTATGCAATTCTTTTCTTTTTTTTTAGCGATCTGCAAGCAAGGTTTGCAACCTGGAACACGGGAGTTGTGACGTTCCTGGGAGTGCAAGTAAGTGGAACAATTGCTATTGTATTATAGACGTCATACGGCTTGTGAGAAGGATATCACAGCTGCCCTTTCGTTGTTACACCGATGAAATATTTTCCTTCGTAACTTAGGAGAAAGATCTGAGCGTTTATGAAGAGAGAGCAGAAAAGAGCAGAAGAGATTCCTCCCTCTCTGCTCCCTCCCTACCTTACGTTTCCCTGCCATCGAGAAGTGTTGCATTCACGCCCCTGTGATTGACAGGCAAGATGGATTACCCGAACCAATGAAGAAGAAAAAATGACCCCGCAGCGGTCTGCAATCTAAATAGTCTCATACAGAAGCAGGGCGCAGTCAACTTGAAACGGTTATCTCACAGAGCATTTCACCCACTAATAGCTGATGGATGGCTATGACATTTCTCAAGAATTTCACTCAATGATGGCTCCTAAATCTTACCTCAGCACATACAAAATACAATGCCCCTTTCATGCACAATATCATGCACCATTTCCCCTACTATGGTAAACGTTTACATCGGAAAAAACACGCGTGATTACCCGCAAACCACCCAATCTTCAGAAATCAAGGTTTTCCCCACTCCCTCCTCATGTCCAGCTTCCTTAGTGTCTACATTGGGATAACAGTGATAAGGGAAGCCTTGTTGTGTCCTTCTGTGGTATGCACTTTGGAAAAAAACAAGAAAAACGAAGGAAATTACTAATTTTGATAAAGTGACATGAGCCGCATAGCTTCATCGCTTCAGGAAACTGTACTTCCTATTTTTTCACCTGTTGTTTCCCCCACTGCGCCCCCCCCCCAATGTGAGATGGACGGTGCAGCTTCTATGCTGTCATCAGGAGAGATTTGCACCAATGGGAGGAAAGCAGCCCCCCCTTGCATTGTTTTTAAAGCATCGTAAAGGCTAATTAACGACGAGAGAGGGCCACAGGAAGCGCCGCTGTTCTCTAAATTCCTTTGCTTTGCTGTGGGGGGGGGGCTTGATTAGGGGGGGGGGGGGGGTATTTTGTGTGTGTGTGTGTGTGTCCCTCTTGCACAGCAAATCTTGATGCTAAGGAAGTTCACTTCCGTAACATTGTTTCGTAGGCATGGACACTATGACCTTTTAATATAACCTCCCTGTTCTCCACCAATGGGCAAGAGGGAACCCAAGGCCTGGCTGCTGTTTCCCGCTAACGTGCTCCATAGAGGGCTGCTACCAAGGCCCGGTGCCAGACCCAAGCATGGCAAGCCTTTCTAGTCTCGGAGGGGGGGGGGGCGGGCATGCTGAAAATAGCCGTCAATTGACTAGACAGCTGTTCGCAAAAACGACTACGACGCTGCAGCGTTGGCGAGATGGCGGTGGGACTGTGGCGATGTTTTGCGTGTGGATTGTGGCACATCAGGGTGATTCTCACGAAACTGTCCTAACTTTTGCAAAAACAATTTGGGGTCAATTTTGCTAGGTTTTTCTCTCATTAGTAGCAAGCAGGGTCTCAATTAACTGGTTCAATTAAAATGAGTGATCAATACATGTTTTTTAATAAATTTTTGGAATGTTTTATTGAGTCATTGACCAAATAAGTTCATTACCGTAACACATTTTCAATTGATGATAACTGAATATGTATGAAAAGTAGACCTTTTATTTTTTTCATGTATGTTCTATTAATAGTTCAGAATAGCCACATAGTGTAAACATTCAGAATTTTTTTTATTGATACATTAATTTTAGTGATTATGTTCATTACCGTAACAAAATTACATGTTTTACACTAAATCTTTCTTGTAGTGTAAATTTTACAAAAAAAAAAAAAAAAGTCAATTCAGTAATCTTAAAAGACTTGACAAATAGTTCCTGTACAAAAATAAAATTTGAAGTTTTCACTCATTCCCATCCAAATATTTACATATATAGCAAGTGTTACGGTAATGAAAAGCTGTTACGGTAATGAAAAGTTTTGTTACGGTAATGACCTCACACAGCATTCTTACATAGAAGCCATGTTTTTAGTATTCACAAATTAGGCTATATGGTCCAATCTTTTTCACTGTTTATTATGTAAGGCTACATTAGAACTACTGAATGATTAGATTGTCTTGGGTAATGAAAAATTAAGCTTGACTTTACGAAAAAAAACAATGAATCAAGAGCAATTCAGAGAACGTTTAATGTAACCACAATCAACAATAACATTTTCAATTCATTAAAACATAACAGAATGTTATGTATAACATATGCATAACAGAACCACTATCAATAAAATGTAAAAATAATCAATTCAATACAATAATTAATACAATACAATAATCAATGAACAACCTTCAACAACCCTCCAACCCTCCTCCCCCTTTCTACCCTCCCTTACTTGTGTTTTGCCCATATTTCTGGGGCAACACTGAAATGCCTGGCTGATGATGTCGTCGGCATGGGTTCAGGGATGAGGTCCAAGATGTTCTGCTTAAAATACCAGACCTTGTCCCCTGGGATCCTGGTCGCGGGGGTGTAGAAACAATTTCCACCTGCAGACTCCATTGTTTCAACCTCAAATTCATCACCTACGATCTAGAGAAGACAAAACAAAAAATCACACTCAGTGTTAAGTGAGCTGAGCTGCCCTACAATAGCTCAAACAATGAACAATCATGCTTCAGGCGAATGGATAAGCCACGTTAAGAAGCAACTAACCCTGGTCGTGCAGCTTAACTCATTGAGTGCCGCGATGTTTTCCAAAGTTTTAATCCTGGTACCAGCAATTTAGACCATTGTTGACGATTTTTGTAGAGCCACATCATATTCTATGTTATATCTATGGACACATACTATGGCTCGTTTGAAAGGTGAAACTTTCTGCTTCAAATAGGGACAAACCATTTATTTCTACGTGCCTCTGTTCCTGAGAAATCTCAAGCTAAACAGGCCAATTTTTATCAAAATCCCTGCTTTTTTTTCTAGAAAAGGAAGCGTCTTTTATGATATGTGCTCTATGCCTGTCGCTCTCTGACACTTGCATTTCTGGGTCAACGGTCTTGTATAAGATAAATGTTGTTGTTCTATTTACAAAACCACCATGGGGGGCGCTACAGAACAACAATAACATATTTCTACTGCTGGGCGAGAGAAGCACCGTGCCATGCAACAGCCACTCGCCGCGGAGTGGCCGAAGCAGGTCAGGAACACCAGCCCCACCAGTGGTCACTCGTGGGCCTGCTGAAGGCTGTGGCACGACATGGTGTGAAGAGAAATTACCATCTTATTACAATGTAATAATCTTAAAACCTTGACGTCACTTAACACCAACACATTCCTACCTGTGTTACCGTACCAGGATACAGGCATCCGTCATACTTAACAAGCACCCATTGCCCAACTCCAATAGAGTCCTCATTTTCCTTCTCTTCTCTGAGAATGACTTCTTTTGGAGTGTAGCAGTCACATGCAGGCTTACAGAAGCATGACACCTCCCTCACTCTGATCTTCCCTGGTTCTGTTGCGATAAGCTAAAAAAAAACAGAAAAGTATATTACGTTACACATTTATTCTGTGAACATAATGGGAATCGTCGTAATTTGATTGTTTACTGAGTGACACCTTACTTGATGTACTTTCAGGGTGCCTTGCACTGTCTTAAGTGATGGGGGCACTAACTCTCCACACGTTTCAATGTCCTCTTCAGTCACCTTGAAGAGTTTCACTGAACTCTGCTCGGAGAGGTTGTGCAGCAAGGCCTCAGCATCAGGTATGTCCGTTCCATAGGCTACCAGCCTGTCAGCAAGATTTTTCAGTGCTCCTCCGACACCGTCTGGCGCACCTTTCCCGTGTGATGCCTCTGTAAAATTCCAGGTCACGGACTTGAAACCTTTTATAAAAGGCACTGTGGACGCCAAGTAGAAGGAGACCTGGGGGTGGGGGGAGAGAAAGATAGAGGGGTTAAATGTTGTGAGTGAGTGAGTGAGTGAGTGAGTGAGTGAGTGAGTGAGTGAGTGAAAGAAAAAGACAGGAGTGGCAGTGAGCGATTGAGTGAGTGAAAGAAAAAGACAGGAGTGGCAGTGAGCAAGTGAGTGAGTGAGTGAGTGAGTAAGTTACAGTGAGTATATAGGGTATTTTTGTCTGTCTCATGTTTTACTGATGGATTTTTAAAATTCTGACCAATCAATATCAGTCCAAAAGTTATTGCTCATAACAAACCTTGTTGCGGTATTGGGAAGTTGGCCCATCAGACACCAGGTGGACATGTTTTACTGTGGGGTGACTGGATTTTATATGCTGCCACACTGGATCCAGGTGTGCCCACGTCGCTACAGCATCGTGCTTTAGACTGCTGGATACCGTGGCAAAGGCTTCCGGCTGTCCCTCACTCACATACAGGACACCAGTATGCAAAGTAACCTGTTTGTGACCTCCACCAAAGTGTGTGTCCTTTATTTCTTTGCTCCACTTACAGTTGTAATTTTCTCTCTTTCCTTCCTTCTGGATTCCTCAAGAAGGTCTGGATCAGACCTAACCTTTTCTCTGTGCTTCTGCACCCTGGCCTTTGTTGCTTCTCTGGCTGCTCTCTGTTTTGCCACATCTCCTGATCTTAATTACAAAGGTTATACAACATTATTGAATACCGCCAGTCTTGATACAAGTATATTTCTAATATTGTAACACTTTACAATAAGGGTCCCTTAATTAACATTAGTTAATACATTATTAAGCATTAATATAAACTAATGTGTTAATTAATTCTAAGTAATGCATACATAATGATAACTAATTACATTATTCAACTTTTATTATTACTTAATTTATTAACTAACTTTGAGTAGTAAACAGTTCTGCTTACTAATAGGCTACATTAATTAATCCTAAATTATACGTAATAATGATCTGTAAACTGTTAATTAATGCTTAATAATGTACTAACTAATGTTAATTAAGGGACCCTTATTGTAAAGTGTTACCAAAGTAAGTCTGTAACCCATTCCCGTAATTTTTTATGACTTTTTAAAGAAAAAAAGAATTAAATTAGCTAAAATGGCTAAAGCTAGCTAGGTAGTTAGTAGATATGAGAATAAATGCTGCTACAGTACAATATAACCCCTGAGAAAACGAACCACAAAATCTGTAGCCCCGATTATACATATATAATAAATTACCGTAACACTTCCTTTCATTACCGTAACAGCCTTGCATATGTTACGGTAATGAATGCAGAGCGTTACGGTAATGAATGGCAGTTCCATGGTTGCTAGCAATAATTAGCACAGCTAGCATGACTGGGCAGAAATATTTTCACTAACAGTTAAGCTCTATAAAAGTTACTTTTCCACAGAATATAAAGTTATTATCTACAAAACTATTTTTAATATACCCTGTTATGGTAATGAACAGTAGTAGTATGCCAAGGGGTGTATATAATTACAGTTTTTAACATATCTACTGGAAGAACTTGAAAGATGATCTTACCTGGTAGCCATTTTGCAACTTCTCTTCCACAAGAGGCATCATGGGACAAAAAAACTTTATTTGTTGGAACACAGGGATTTTAATGGAGACAAATATCTCTGTTACGGAAATGAACTGTTCATGCTCCGGACACATATGTTTGGCCCAGAAAGTAGTTATTCACAAATAGTTGGCCCAAAATGGTAACACTGCTAGTTAAAGGGTATAACACCAACCATTTTTTGTATTTATATTTATATTAAATTATGAGGATGTATTGTGATAATTTGGGGTTTAAGATAAAAAATAAAAGCCCGGACACGTTACGGTAATGAACTTTAAGGTTGAAATGTTGTCATAAAATATAGAGTAATTCATTAAATGCAAAGACAACAGTAGTCCTACAATTAGTACATAACCTAGTTTGATATATAATACAAATGTATGATTGTTTTAGTAGTTTAGTCTATAAAATCCTTACAGGCATGTCAAAATGCAATTTCGTGAGAATCTTGCCACAGCCACTAACTGTCAGCACTGTCCGCATACGCATACAGATATACATAAACACGCGCGCACACACACACACACACACCCCAGTGTGAGCTCTACTGGAAGTATTCTTAACCCCTCTTGCCCTGGAATGTTACGCTTGACCAAATAAGACCCGCCCCCTCAACCCCCCCCCCCCCCCCCCCCCCCCATCTTTGTAATTTAATCTTCAGACTTCCTGCCTCTGTCTAGAAACGCCCTACTACAGGGTTATAGTTATGTTATTATATTATTATGGTTAATGATGCTACCTTGACTACACATTGTGTGCGATACATTGCTCACACGGCACTGTGTTCTCCGCACCGCGACGGCGCCCTTGGCGACGCTACCAAAAGCGGGCCATGTTTTTTCTCACACTCCCTACGAGTATGTCCAGCTAGGCGTTGATTCCCACAGATTTCATTTTTTGCCAGCTCTTTTTCTGCACAAAAAGTTCTCTGAGAGAATGATTTGTTGAATTGATTGTAAAATGTATTTGTGACCCGTCTGCCTGACCCTCACCTTGCTCCTGTGAACAGGTGCAGCTATGGCTTCCAGGGGCCGCTTTGCGACGAGTGCACGCCGTTCCCCGGCTGTATGCACGGCACCTGCGGCGTCCCGTGGAAGTGCAATTGCGAGAGGAACTGGGGCGGCCTGCTGTGTGATAAAGGTGAGCCGTCTTCAGGCCTGCACTCTATGCTACTATGCTGTCAGCGCTGCATGGCAGGGAGAACAGATAGCGTTACCGCGGGTGTGACTGTGTGATCCGAACACGCCAAAGTGGACACTGGATCCGGCCCGTCTCCCCCGGACGCCGCCGGGCCACTCTGGGGGATGAGAACTGGGTCCTCGGATCCTCGGCTAAGGCAGATCCTCTGTTCATTTATTTATTTAACCACCTCTCCTGTAGGCCGATCGGATGCTCTCTCTCTCTCCCTCCCTCCTACACACTTGTGCTAAGGCAGGCTGTCCGCTAAATTAAAATGTGCAACTACTCACAGTCTCACACTCGCAGTGCTTTCATGTTTGTCTCTCGTGACATTCAAATAGATAATGTATATGTACTCGTTGCATACATAATATAACTAAAGAGTTTAGTTAAAGCCCCCTTCTCCACCTGAAACACCTTTTATTCAGTCAGCGAGCCATAGGTTAAAAGATAAAATCACACACAAAAACATATTTAATATCATTATTATATTGTGTATTATATATTATATACTATAATTATTATAATAAATAATAGAATATTGTATCACGATTTTTACAGAATCACAATACATATCGTATCGCGACCCTGCCTATTTTATACCATGTGGACCTTTTCACAATGAAAAAAAAAATTATAACCGCTTACAACTCCTATTGGCGTTCACCAGAAATGTCCGCGTGGTTCTCAGCGCGTGGCGTCCTGTTGTTTGGTTCCATGACTCTGTATGTTCCTGCTGACCGCCCCGACCCGTCTCCCCTCAGACCTGAACTACTGCGGCCGCCACCACCCCTGCGTCAACGGAGGCACCTGCATGAACACGGAGCCGGATGAGTACCAGTGCATCTGTCCACAGGGCTACTCTGGCAAGACCTGCCAGATAGGTGAGCAGAGCGCAGTGTGCGTTGTTTGTTTGGCTGAAACTCTTCCAGGGTCCATAATGAACACCTGCCGCCAGCCAATGGTGGGTAGATTTGAACTTTTGGCAGGTAAAAAATCCAGGGTTTTCCACTCAGGCAGGTATATCTAAATGGTTAATTTTGGACCCTGAACGCTGCTACTTGTGGTGCCAAAAGATACTTTGGAGGGATTGTGCAACAATGGCCCTTTGTTAGTTTAAACGTTTTTTGTATCACTGTGCAGGAAAAGCATGAAGGCGAAAGGGGTCATAAAAGGATGGTCTATGTGTTTGAATGTTTCCATGTTCAGTGTGATGATTCTAATTATTTTTCTATTATTTTTTAAATGTGAAGAAACAATAAAAGTCTACGGTACAGTAGAGAATAACACATTGCAACATTGTCACCCAGCACAAAACTGAAAAAAGCAAAGCATCTCATCCTAACGATATTCAATATAATGATTTGAATAACGTTGTGTTGTCTCTCGATTTCCCCCCCCCCCCCCCAGCCGAGCACGCCTGCATGTCTGACCCGTGTGCCAACAGTGGGACGTGCTATGAGGTTCCCTCCGGGTTCGAGTGCCACTGTCCACCGGGCTGGGAGGGTCCGACCTGCGCTAACAGTACGTGGTTTCCAATCCAGACTCCTAAGGATCGTGTCGCTCTTTAGGCGCCCACCGCACCGCACGCTTCGGCAGGCCGTAAAACACGAGGCGTTGCTGCACAGCCATTTTTGTTTATGCCTAGAAAAAGAAGCGGCGCCCTTTCGCTGTTGCCAAGCAACCATGGACTACCTATACCTACAATGAAGCTGGGCCACCTTTTTTTTTTTTGTTGAATTGTGTTGAACTCGGGGCGTCCCGAGGCACTCGGCAATGCAAAAGCAGCGAGACACAAAATGCGTCGTTCCCATTGTTGACGATTACGAAATGGCCGCCCAGCTGTTAAAAAGCCTTTGGTGTGATTGGGGCCTTAAAAAAAACCTGATAAAAATGATTCACTCTGCTTTTATCTGTCAACACCCCCATGACAACACGTTTGGCTCTTCACAGCCCACTCCAAAAGTACAAATGTAGTAATTGCATTCTTGGGTTGAACCGCAGTGATAACTGAATTGACACATACCCTTTTTTTTTCTTTTTTGTTTAACCCTCCACCTAAGCCTACCTCTTGGTTCTTGGCAGGGCGTGTGTGGGTGTGTGTGTGGGTGCGTATGCCCGCTGGGTGTCTCAGCATGCCTTCTGGGGTTACACTCGGCTCTGATGGCTAAACTAAACTCAGTATGGGTTTGAGTTGATTTGCCTCGTCGCTTGGCACTCCTTTCAGCCAATCGCAAACCTGCTGTCGTGTCCTTGTGTTTTTTTGTGTTGTCATTTAGTGTTAATTGTTACAAATTCTAGAAAGACATAACCTCAGTATTTAGCACTCATTTACAAACACTGTTGAGTTTGCTAACTGGATGTTTACCCAAATGTGTCATTATAGTTACTCGACTAAAACATATTGTTTTTGTCTTTTGACAGACTTGGACGAGTGTGCCTCAGGTCCTTGTGCCCACGGTGGGACCTGCATCAACAAGGACAACAGCTTTGAGTGTGTCTGCCCTCCTCAGTGGAAAGGGCAGACCTGCCAGATAGGTGAGTTTCATGTCTGTTGGAGCACTTCCTTTTGGCAATGACTTTTTTTTGTGTACCTTTCGTTTTTTGTTTGTCATCAAACCGACACATTGTGTGTGTGTGTGTTGTGTGTGTGTGTGTGTGTGTGTGTGTTGGACGGAACAAGGAAACCCAAGAGTTTGGTGTCATCTTTCTAGCTCTGCTCTCACCTTACAGGCGACAATTACCCTCATATCTTCTCTGGAGAGTGTGTGTGTGTGTGTGTGTGCGTGCGTAGGTCTGAATATCTTCTCTGGAGTGTGTGTGTGTGTGTGTGTTTTGCGTGCGTAGGTCTAAATATCTTCTCTGGAGAGTGTGTGTGCGCGTGCGTAGGTCCAAAGTGTTGGGTTTCGGACAGAATGCAGATGATCTATGAGTGCATAGGACATGGCTGCCTTTCGGCGGGCAGCCCATCTAGGAAGATGTGCCTGTTTTATTGGGTTGAAGTGTTCTATATAATTAGAGCAAGTGTTAACTGAAAAGAAAGTGTAGCTCCTTAATGTTTTTTTTTTTTTTACTCCTCTCTCAACCTCGCTCTCTATTAATCTTTCTTCGGCTTGGACACTTTGGTCTCTGTCTCACAGATGCTAATGAGTGCCTGGGGAAGCCCTGCGTAAACGCTAAGTCTTGCAAAAACTTGATCGGTGGATATATCTGCAAATGTTTCCCGGGATGGTCTGGACAAAACTGTAACCTCAGTCAGTATAAAGTCTTCTCCTTCGGTGTCGTCCCTACGTTCTCTCTTTCTG
This sequence comes from Merluccius polli, assembly GCA_030340625.1. Taxonomy (NCBI): domain Eukaryota; kingdom Metazoa; phylum Chordata; class Actinopteri; order Gadiformes; family Merlucciidae; genus Merluccius; species Merluccius polli. The sequence goes on along the minus strand of JAOPHQ010005820.1, from coordinate 35,586 downwards.
CTCCCTCCAAGCGCGTACACACACACACACACACACACACACCTTGACATACACAATCCTGCTTTATTTGGACTTTTCAACAAGTAACCAAACGCTAAAATAAAACTGCACCAACCAACCAGGTATTGCTTCTAATGGGCTCACACTAGTGCCAGAAGATTTCAGTCATTTGTCATTATTAGATTTTTTTTTTTAATTATATGGTGTGGGGTTTTTTTTGTTGTGTGTTTGGTTACTTTTTTTCCTCCAAATCCTTTCCTTTTACCACTTTGAACACATTCCTGCACTCGTACGTGACTCTTCCTCTCTGTGACGCATGGGAGTCTTACTTCCTGTCTTGACTTGCCGCTCAAATCCAGACTTCCTCCCTTCAGACCCAACCCTGCGTGCATGCGGTGAACTGTCTCTCGAGGCTTATTCACCTTGGTCTTTTTGGGCACTCCAAATAATTCACCTTTATTTCCCTTCAATCTGTCACTCAAACTCAGGCACAGCTCATACCCTGTACTTATGTAGGGGGGGTGGGGGGGGGGGGTTGGTGAATACGTTCCCATCCCTTCCAATGTTGTTTTTCTACTTGTAACCTGCGGGTTTGACTTTGCTCTTCTTCTTCTTCTTCTGCAGCGCTCAGCAATTGCCATGGGCAGTGTCAGAACGGCGGCACGTGCAAAGTAAGGCCAATTAAATCACACACACACGCACACACGCACATACACACATACACACATACACACGCACACACACAATTCAAGTCTTTTCCAATTCCAGTTTTTTTATTTAAATTTTTTTAGTTTCTATGGAAACATGTTTTGAAAAGTGCTATATCAATAAAGTGACCATCACCACATTCTCTCTGACTTGTTGCATGTTGCAGCAGAAGGGTCCGAGGAGCTACCAGTGCCAGTGTCCGCGTGGTTTCACGGGCTCCCACTGCGAGGTCCAGATGAACGCCTGCGCCAGCAGGCCGTGCCGCAACGCCGGGCGCTGTCACAATGTTCAGGGGAGCTTTGTGTGCGAATGCCAACCCGAGTTCTCCGGAGAGTTGTGTGAGGTCAGTGGCAGTATCCACTAATAATGTAGTTGGTCTCACACTCACTTACACACTCACACACACATTTACTCACTCACTCATTCACTCAGTCACACACACACTAGGGTTGGCAGGTTAATTTATTGGTAGTGAAATGTCGCAATTCTCAATAATCATTAAAGTGTCGCCGTTCATTCATCAACTAATTTTCTTTCTTTTTTTTTAATGAGTGAGCTCTACTACCAATCTATTCGTTCTCTGGATTGGCTGCCAACATCCTTCTTGGCTAATCTACCTGTTGTTGTTGTTGTTGTTGTTGTTGTTGTTGTTGTTGTTGTTGTCTGTTTTATGTGTATAGCGAATCTGGGTTAGTGGTAAATTAGTTGTAATCAACACCACAGATCTTCTCTCTCTCTCGCTGGGCCCTGAATGGAGGTCAGTGTCGATGGGAAGCCAGCCTTTATTTAGTCCCCCGCCCCCCACCTGCTATAAATATGAGCCCGTCCTGAATGGAGCGCACCGCCCATACATCGCACAACTCTAGCCCCGCTCTGCTCCACTTGTCTGCCTCTCGTCTCGTCGGCATGTTGTGCATCGCTGTGCTTTTTAAGTAGCGGCACCACTATGCCAGCGGGGATTAAATGTCTCCCGTGCTTCTCGTACCGACTCCTCACTCGGGACATATTTAGGACCAAGCCTGAAACTCTAGAGTTGGGTCGATTTCATGCAAACGGTTCAAAGGCTGTGCAGAAGATATCAACAGCGAATCAAAATGCATGTAAACTGTCAAATGAAAATCTAAACCCGTAAGGCCCCCCCTGCTATGCAGTGTGGCATCTTTTGATGGTCTTTAATGTGTGCACATCATTGCGTTGCAGCGTAACACTGTGGCCCGGGGAACAGGGGGCCGGCCGTGCACGGCGCTAAACGCGCACGCTGCATATGATTTATTGCAGGTCGTGCCCTCTGACTCCCCACTGCAGACACAAAACGCCACACCTCGTCCCGGCTCAGACAAGCGGCTAAATAGCATAGGATAAATAGACGGCGCTCAGCCACTTGAAGTAAAGTAAACCGTAAGTGAGCACGTCGGCGTGCACGAGAAGATACTTTTACTAAACACTGTTTGTCCCCCCCCCCCCCCCCCCCCCCCCGACCGCCATACCAAGCACCTTAAATGGCAGTGGGTTCAATCCATAGTTTATGCGCAGTAGGTTTTCGTTTACAGAAAAAAAAACAGGGGATTTTGAACACCAAGCTCCATATTTGCAGATGTCGGCCCCAGCTTGGGTTTGCTGTCCGGCGTTCAGTTATGGGTTTGTGCTCCCTGTCGCCACAACTTTGACTGTAAGAGTATTTGGCACAGAAGTCTTGCGATGTCACAGTGACCTGCTCTCCTTTTTGGCAAAGTACTGATGCAAAATGTTCTTATTTTTCTTAGTTCATTCACTGCCATTGCTTCAAATTAAGTTACTTTTCTTCAGTGTCTGATATGTTTCATAGGAATATTATGAATTTCAAATTAAAAATGATCACACAAAAAAAATTACAACAAGTTCCTCTTTATGTTTAATAGTTGATCATCTATGTCATGTCTGTCAAAGGGGTTTGACCGACATTTGCTTGTTATATCTGGGTAGTGTGACTCCTATTATGTACAATGTAGTCAAATTAGTTGCAAAACGTTTTTTAGGGTAAAACGATATGAAGAACGCCCCGCAAGCGACACTCGGGATGGGCTTATTGTGGATGGTAACGCTTGCCGAAGGTACAATTGGAGCAGTCTCGCAAGTCAAATCTGCTGTCCCCGATCATGCATCTCCCTGCTCTCCGCAGATCCCAAGTTCGAAGCCGTCGAACCCCTGCAACCCCAACCCTTGTGAGAACCACGCCAGGTGCCACGGCCTGCCCCAAGACTTCTACTGCGCCTGTCCCGAGGGTTACCAGGGGAAGACCTGTGGCCAGGCCCGGGACACCTGCCGCAGCCCCCCGTGTCAAGGTGACTCCCCACCTCCCACCCCACCCCCAAAAATCAAAAATACCTCTTACGCACTTATTCTATCTTCGTAAGTCCTGGCAATTGTATATTACTTTGCATCATATAGCATCTTACCCTAGCTATCCATGCTGTGTGTACCAGAAAGGATGGCTAAACCTAGCAATTATTGTGCTTGCAAACTATTGTTCTATTGACATCCTTGCTGTACCGACAGTGATATTTTGTTGTTCTACTTTCTACTGACAAATGCACTTTAGAGAAAAGCGTCTGCTAAATGCCCTAAATGTAAAATGTAAATGTAATGACTTGTCGGCCAATGCTCCCTTGTTTTCAATCAACATTCGGGACCTATGGTCCTAAACATCACGGCCGTCGCACTCTCTAACGAAAACGGTCGTCTTTGCTTCACAGCGATTGACAGCTGCACCATCACCGTGGCAACCAACAACTCGTTGGAAGTGCGGCACATCTCTTCCAACGTGTGCGGGCTCCGGGGCCGATGCAGGAACCAGCCGGAGGGCAACTTCACCTGCCTCTGCGACCTCGGCTTCACCGGCACCTACTGCCATGAAAGTGAGTCAAGTCACGGTCTACACATGCTCGCTCTCGCTCCCGCTCTTGCCCTCTCCCTCTCTCTTGCCCTCTCGCTTTTTCATTTTTTTCCTGATTTCTAAACTTCATTTGGAATTTCTGACTGTTTTCAAAAGCAAAATGTTCAGTGTCCTTTTTCCTTGGTCCCTTCCCCAGATGTCAACGACTGTGTCAGTAGTCCCTGTCGAAGCGGTGGCACCTGCATCGACGAAATCAATTCCTTCCACTGCATCTGTCCCGACGGCTGGGAAGGCCCACTCTGTGACCACAGTGAGTTCTTCTTTCTGCCGTTCCAGTCCGGGATTTGGCGGTTCCAAGACTCCTTGTTTAAAAAGACGGTTCATGTCCCAGTTAGTAACCTACCCACCTTGCCTCTGCCTTCTTGTGCTCACCTCCTCCAGACGTGAACGAGTGCAGACCTAACCCCTGTAAGAACGGCGGACAGTGCGTTGACCTGGTCAATGACTTCTACTGCAAGTGTGCCGACGGCTGGAAGGGCAAGACCTGCCACTCCCGTAAGTGGGTGTGGGTGTGTCTTTACGAAAGTCCTTGGGTATAACAAAATGTGGGTGTGCAAAATGTCGGTTTTAAAGCTTGTACTCTTTGCAGGCCAGAGTCAGTGTGACTCCACCACCTGCAGTTATGGGGGGACCTGCTACGACAACGGGGACGCCTTCCACTGTGCCTGCCCGCCCGGGTGGGGCGGCACCACCTGCAACATAGGTAAGCCCCTTATCGGACACTTTCCACGTTGCTCGAGATGGAATAGAAAAGAAAAGGGAAGAAAATTTGACATGGCACATCATTGAAAATGAATCGAATCAAATGTGTTATATTATTTTTATATAATTGATTAATCGTTTTTAGGTCATTTATCAAGTACAAATACCAAACATTTGCTGCTTGATGCTTCAGAAATTCAAATGTTTGGTTCATGGATCGTTGTAAAATGAATATTTTAGTTTTCTTGGCTGCTTGTCAGATGAATGAAGCAACTGTAATCACTTTGGACACTGGTAACTTTTGCTATTATTGATGACATTTTCTAGACTAATTGATTCATGGAAAAATACTGTTAGATTCATCGACTGAAAAAACGTTGCAGCCCTAACAGTAAATGGGAGTGTGACACTTTTTTTGTATTATTTTTCTACCTAATCACACCCTATTTGAATTGTGGCACCTTTTCAATTTGCTTACCTTTCCATCTGTTTGCTCGCCACCTGCAGCCCAGAACAGCATGTGCACGTCCAGCCCCTGCTCCAACGGCGGCACATGCGTCGAGGGCGGAGACACCTTCACCTGCATCTGCAAGGAGGGCTGGGAAGGCCCCACCTGTGGCCAAAGTAGGTTCCTCCGCATCGCCTGCTGGGCTTCAGTTACTGATGGGGAGTGGGGTGGTGGGCAAGAGGGTAGGAAGTGACCTTTTCATGTTTTCACACGGTCCACTGTTGGGGTCCAAAATTAACTGCACTTTGGATAAAAGCAACTATGATTTGTAATGACTAAAAATAGCACATTGTACAAGTTGACGGAATAACAATTTGATTGAGAACTGATCACCGTATTTACATTGTGTTTGTCCCCCTCCCCACCAGACACGAACGACTGCAACCCCCACCCGTGGTAAGTAGCTGTTCCCATGGTACTTTCTAGTACCATAAAGTTGTGTAGTATCGCTAGCCCCGCCCATAGGGCACAGATCACACGCCCTCCTGGTAGGTGGTCGACAGATCCCTCGCTAAAACGGATGCTACAGTATGGTAGGCTGCGCTTTAGGTCACGATGGAAAGCGACACAAAACATTCTTCCCATTTGAGTCCTCCATTTTTGCCCTTTTGTGGTTTTGTTTATATAATGCAGGGATTTTCACAGCATTTCACTTTCAACCAGGTATCTGATTCTGACCACCTGATTGTAGTCACTTACTTCAACTAGGAACAATCCTGACATTGTAAAGCGAGTGGTTGCCAAGTGGGAGGATCCACTGTGTGTATCCTTGCCAGAAAATCAAATCTAAATGTTGAGAGCTATGGCTCAGTCCCGTTCTTCACGTTCTGTCCACACCCGGCATCTTGGAGGGGATGTGGAGACTGGAGGGGGAGAGGAGGGGGAGAGGAGGGGAGCAGAGTGGTGGGTGGAGGAGCCAGGGGAGGAAGGTGTCCTTAAATCAAGCCTCAAAGAGAGATCTCTATTGAGTCAGTGGGCTTGGATGTCGTTGAACTGGGGGGGGGGGGGGGGGGGTGACTGGGAGAGTGAGTGGGTGGGGGATGGGAGGGCTATGACCCGGGGGGGTGTCTGCGGGGGAGGGGGTGTCATTTCTAAGGAGGAGGGGAACAGAGGGATGCTGAGGAGAGGAGGGGACGGGACACGCCTATTAGCATCTGAAAGCCGGGGCCATGTATTGATGAGTCACACACACACACACACACACACACACACACACACAACACACACCACTAATGTAGGTGCTTTGGTCCTGTGTTGCTCTATATTTATCTGTCTGCTTCTCTCTCTCTCTCTCTCTCTCTCTGTCTGTCATGTCTGTCTGTCTGTCTGTCTGTCTGTCTGTCTGTCTGTCTGTCTGTCTGTCTGTCTGTCTGTCTGTCTGTCTGTCTGTCTGTCTGTCTGTGTGTGTGTGTGTGTGTGGTGCTCTACCTCTGCCCAGCTACAACGGCGGTGTCTGTGTGGATGGAGTGAACTGGTTCCGCTGTGAGTGCACGCCCGGTTTCGCCGGACCCGACTGCCGCATCAGTGAGTGTCAGAACCAGAAGGGTTTTCTAATGCTGCAATGCAAGGACACCTTTTTAGCAGAAACATTTATTTGGGTGTGTTCACAAGCCCCAACCGTTTTTTTTTTCACCTTGGTAGTCATGGTGATGAAGGGTCACATGGCAATAAAGGAGAGACACACGCATGCATTTTCTTTTTAACCCATGGCCTTTTTAACCTCCAGGGACCAGGGTTCAACACACACACACACACGCAGATGACAAATTACTTGGTGACCTAGAAATTCTTCCCTGTGCCGTCTTTGTCTTGGCCAAGCTAGAGGTCACCTCTCTCTGACTGACCTGAATGGGACTTGTCTCATATACACAGACTAAGGCACGTCTGAAATATAAAAATAACGAAGCTCACACTACAGGCATTGCAGCCATTTTTAGATAAGTGCCATTGCTGTTTGATTCCTGGTTCATATGGCAGGTGATGTCACCTACTGCCATCAGCCAATAGTTGCACATTATATTCTGTGTTTCACCGTAAATGTTGGCCCTCAAAAAAACATTGCTGTCGTTAGCTCAACAATTAGCAAACTCACAGCCGCAGCCATAGAATAGTAGCTGTTGTGCTTTAGGTTTGGGCCAATCTAGAATTACGTCCCCTTGGTATGCTTTTCAGTTTCAGAAGGAGTGTCAAGGTTGGTGACGTAAATGGTCTTTCTCTCTCTCCCCCTCTGTCTCTCTCTCTCTCCCATCAGATATAAATGAATGCCAGTCTTCGCCCTGTGCTTACGGCGCCACCTGCGTTGACGAAATCAACGGATTTCGCTGCATCTGCCCGTTGGGGAGAACGGGGACGCTATGCCAAGAGTGTAAGTATGACTGTTTTTTTCCTTCTAATTTATGGCCCTGGACATCAAGACGCGTGCGTGTGTGTGCGCAGTCCTTCAGTTTCTGATTTCAACTCTTTTGAAAAGGGTAACCAAACACTTGAAATGCAAAATCGCAGGGACAGTGCCATCTCTGGAGAAACACGGGTTACTGCAGTTGCTATTTCTGTTTGTGTGTGTGTGTGTGACTGTAGTTGTGGGTATCGGAAAGACCTGCCACCACGACGGGCTCCAGTTCCCCCATGGCAGTTGCTGGGACGAAGAGTGCAACAGTTGTCGCTGCGCCGACGGCAAAGTACTCTGCACCAAGGTAACTAACCACCACACACACAGACACGTGCGCGTACACCTCACCCCGGTCTTATAACAACAAAGACCGTGGCCAGATCTCGGCTAATCACCATGGATACGGTTTACATAAGGGACCGACAGCTCTAATCCATGCCCTCGGTTAATTAATCTGCTCCTAAATCGATTGGCTCAATCGATATTGCCGACGTAACTAGACACATTCATGTCCCCCACTTCCCCTCTCTTGGGACCAGGTGCTGTGCGGCCGCCTCCCCTGTCTGCTCCAGAGCACCAAAGGAGCGGGGGAGGAAAGCGGGGCCGGGGGCCGGCGCCGGCCTTGCCCCGCAGGTCGGGAGTGCCTGGAGCACAACTACCTGACCTGCTTCGCGCCCCCCTGCCACCAGTGGGGGGTGTGCTCTGCGCCGGGCCCGCTGCTCACGCCGGGGCCCACCAAGTGCCAGCCCAACACGGGCTACCTGGACAACAGCTGCGCCCACATCACGCTCATCTTCAACCGGGACAAAGTGCCCACCGTGAGTACACACACACGCCGCCGGTGGTTACAGTCTGTTGATGTGGTTTTGGGGGTTGTCCTACGATCGGTGCGTTTACATGCACAACCCGATTGTAACCTGGTGACGGCGGTAACCGGGTTACGTAAGTGCCTTGTAAACACCAAAGCCGGCCTTCAACGTTTGGGTAACCAGATCCTTATAAATGTTAATTGCCATGTAAACACGGTAACCCGGTTTCGGACAGTTTCTGGTAGGTTAACTAATTCTGTGTATGCGCCAAATGTTCAGATATTCACCAAATACGCAAGTGCTTGCTTGGTGTTTACACATTATTGATCTAGCTTTCGTAACCCGGTGACCTTAGTGGCCATGTAAACACGATAATGACGACCCTAACCTGGTCACTCTGCTAAACCGGGTTTTTTCGCTGTGCGTGTAAATGTACTGAATGACCTTCTCTGATTTTGCGTTTTTTCCGCTTTCATTGTGGCCAAACTGTATGTGTGTGTGCTCTTTTTAACCCAGGGCACCACGGTGGAGAACATCTGCTCGGAGCTGCGCTACCTGCCAGACACCCGGTCGCTGGCCCACGACCACTCCCTGGTCCTGCTCTGTGACCTGTCCCACACCAGCACCGACGCCGTGGAGGTGGCCATCGTAAGTGGCCTGGCAAACCTCTCTGTAGCCTCTGAGTCAAATGGCATCCAATGTTATTAAGTGTCTTATGTCTGAAATGACCCTCGCTGTATTGCATCTCTGGCTGTATTCTGTAATACAGTCTGAAAGGTGATCTGGAGACAATTCTGACAATTTCCTTAATGCGCACCATTTTGTTCATGTGCCGTTTGTGTTTGTCTGTATTCGTCTGTCTTGTGTAAGACTATCAAGCATTATTTAAAACCGTTATTTTAATGTTGACCAACCCTCCCAGTTGACATTGACGAAAACAATTTGCGAGCTGCACTAAGCCCACTTAGCACTTTAGCACTCGGTACTTATTTAATTATAATATACGCCATTTGGTAGACGCTTTATCCAAAGTGTCTTACAGTACCGTGAGTGCATACATTTTTAGCACGGGTGGTCCCAGTGGTAATCAAACCCCTAACCCTGGCAAGGTTAATGCCATGCTCTACCAGTTGAGCTAGTCAGGACCACAATAAGTACACAAAGAGTACTTGCATATAGAATCGACTGCTCAACATACAGACAACAACAACACTTGTTAAATGAGTTGTTTTTTTTTATCTTCTGCAGTCATTTCAGCCTCAGGACCAGCCGGACCACAGCAGAATCCAGGAGGCGGCCAGCATCATCGTGGGCACGCTGTCCAAGCGCCACAACAGCACCGTCATGCTGGCGGTCATCGAGGTCAAAGTGGAGACGCAGGCATTTCCCCCGTCACTGGGTGAGTAGTGAGGCGCTGGGATGTGGGAACAGAACACAAAAAAACAGGATGGGGAAAAAGGCGTTCCTCCTCCCCGAGTCTTTTGTTATGCGGGCTCCAACAAATACCTTATAGTTGCACCGGCTCTCCTGCAGTGAGTGATTTACTTAAGGCTGTTTTTAAACCATACGGGTCATAAGAAATGTAAGATTGCTAACCGTGGGCGTCTATGCGAGTTGATGGTCAAAGATTATTTGCTGTTTGTCTCCCCCCCTTGCTGACTTTCTCCTGACTTGCCTCGTCTCGTCCTGTTTTCGCCTGTTTCCAAACAGATTTCCTCGTGCCCCTGCTGTGCGCGCTCTTCTGCGTGCTCTGCCTGCTCTGCGTGTGCGTGTGCGCCTGGTGGACGCGCAAGCGGAGAAAAGAGCGCGAGAGGAGGAGGGGGGGAGGAGGAGGGCCCCTGGGCTGCGGCGGCGGTGGCGGCGCGGCGGGCTCGGAGAGCGTGAACAACCAATGGGAAGCCCTGCGGCCGGTGGTGGGCACCGCCACCACACAACAGCTTCCACTGCTCAAAGACAGCAACCGGGAGGTGGAGCAGGAGCGCAAGAAGCTCATGGGCTCCTCCTATCGGACGTGTGACGGAGCGGAGGACGAGGAAGAGGAGGAGGAGACGGAAGGAGAGCTGGAGTTTGAGGAGGAGGATGAGGAGGACATGGCGATGGAGGTGGGGAAGAGGCAGGTTTGCAAGTACTCAAAGGGGGCGGCGCGGCCGAGCGGGGGCGGGGGGGTGGTCTGCACCTTGCGTAGCTCCGGCGCGCTGCTCCACAAGGCGCCACACCGGACGCCAGCCTACTGCCCCAAAGACAACCGCTGGAAAAACACCAGCGCCGCCTGAGCCACTCCCAAAGACTTGAGAGACCATTGTGTATAAAGTTGATATTTAAAAGTTAATATAGGGAAGGGGATTCAAATGTAATAAGAAAAAAAGCAGGACTCGGACCATAAGACGCGATAGAGCGCAATTGAGTGACTGTACTTTTTGGGGCTAATATGAGAGGGGGAAAAAAAAGGCTTTAAGTTGAATGAAGCCATTCTTTTTTGTTTGTTTCTTGGTCAATATTGTCTCTCTGAAGAATTGTACAGCCTAAACGTTAGAAAGAAGTTGAGTTTTGGCTTAGAGATATTTTTTTTATTATTATTATTATTATTAATTATGTTAAAAATGGAGCAGAACAATATGATTCTGGAGGCTGAAAAAGGCTCAGCCCGTTCTTTTTTTTGTTTAAGCGATGATGAATAGTCTACATGGATAAAGAACAGTACCTGTATATGTTTTATTTGTTTGTTTACAGGTGATTATGATTTCTGTTTTCTGTCAGCACACTCCTCTTTGGTAAGAAACAAACACTAAATGGTGGTAGGGAGGGATCGTTGATGGTCGGGGGGGAGGGGGGGTCCAGGGGGTCCAGGGGGTCCCGGGGGTCCCGGATTCATCTGACTACTTCTACTTCAAATGAAAAGGGGTTTAAGAGAACAGGACTGTGGCGTGTGATCAGGACCTGCAGCGACCCACCCACCGCCTTCATACCACATACTTTTAAACACTGCTTCCTTCCTCGGGTGAAACCACCTTCCATTCTGCTCCTGTGGAACCACCCCCCCCCCCCCCCCCCCCCCCTCCCCCCCCCATGGCCAACCCCAGCCTTACCCCCATCACCACCTCCCCCATGCCCAACCCCAGCCTTACCCCCACCACCACCACCCCCCCCCATGCCCAACCAAAACACACTCTCGGCCTGGATGCGGGAAGGAGGACAGCGAAACCACCCCAGTGCCTATTATGTGGCCTTCCATTTTCTTCTCTCACTTCTGATATGGCTGAACGCTCTTGTTTTTTGGGGTTTATTTTGAAGGATTTTTGTCCCTGGTTTTTGTTTTCTTCTTTGTCTATTGTTTGATTTCCAGTACTTGTATTTCTTCTTCTTCTTGTTATTATTATTATTATTATTATTATTTCCAGCTTGACTTGGTAGCAAGTGCCTTCCCAAGAGCTCCCCCACCCCTCCTTTCGATGGAGGGGGGGGGTCGCTTCGTCTCGCTGCCGCGTTCCTCACCCTCTCGTGTGTTCTCAAAATCCCACACAAAGGAAGAGGTGTGTTACTTCGTGTCTTGGCGTGTGTGTGTGTGTGTGTGTGTGTGTGTGTGTGTGTGTGTGTGTGTGTGTGTGTGTGTGTGTGTGTGTGTGTGTGTGTGTGTGTGTGTGTGTGTGTGTGTGTGTGTGTGTGTGTGTGTGTGTGTTGAAGAGCCACGTTCCACAGCAATGCTCGTGTTTATTTCGTTTATAGAGGAAATGAGAGGTCTGTACATATGTGTATATACTGAGGGAGTCGCTGTGTATATTTGAATTTAGTAACTTAAAGACAAGTCGCACATTTTTATTATTATTATAATTATTATTTTTATTTTATTTTTTTTACGTTCCATTCCTTCCTATTTATGCCAGTCTAAATGGGCAGGTTTTAAGACATTTCAAACAAAATCATAGCCAGGATCCCAAAGTCAGGAGCATTTACAGTGAGGTACCACTTTAGAAGGTGTGTTCACCGGGTTTACCAATGGTTCAGTAGCTGGAGCCGTGTCCTTTACAAATCCCATTCTTTTTTTCCTTGATAAAGTCACTAACTTGTGTTTCTTCATCTAGTATTGTATGGTTTTGAAAGACAAAATTATTACCAAAACGCATACCGACGTTCTTGTAAAAAAAAAAAAAAAAGAAAAAAAAATGTGGGTGTGAAACTTCTTTGTGTACTTCGTCGTATATCTATATACATATTCTACCGGATTACTATAGGTTATTTTTGCCAAGCAGTAATGCAATAACGCATTGGCATTTTTAGATGTTTTTTTGTTTTGTTTGTCAGCCACAGTGAGAACCATTTGTAAACCCATCACAAACCCCTTTTGGCTTCAGGTGCCTTAATGTAACATGTAACGCATTATGTAACAATGGTCTTTTTTTATGTTGTTGGTTTGTTTTCACTATTTACAGAAAGTAACTCTTTTGAGAAAAGGAAAAAAAAACAAAAAACTGTGTGGTGTATGATGGCGCGTTTTATTTGCCTGGGTGAAGTGCGCTCCCTCTCACTTTACTTTCATGAAGATTTCTGGGAAGGACACACAGGGTGGGTTCCTACGAAATCCACCATGACTCTTTTTGGCGTCATGTCGGTGAAAGACAGTATGTTGACCGTTTAAACAGGCATATATATATACAGTGTATATGCTGATGTTGGTTCAAGGCTTTTACGAAGGGAACAATTTTTGTTGTTGCGGTCATGCAGTTGTATTTTTTTTTTGAAGTATCAACAATTCAAACTGACTTGGTTTAAACGTTGGCAGTTACTGTTTGTTTTTTTTTAGTTTCATATCCATGTTTGTATCAATCAAAAGGCATCATCTTCTCTCTAAATGGGACATTGCAAAATAAAGAATTACGAATGCAATCTTGCATAGTTAATCACAAAAGGTTTCATATTGATGATTTTTCTTTTATTATAGTCTTATATTATAACTGACACCAAGCCCGAATGGGCTTACAAGACACTAATTCAAAAACATAAACGGTGATCAAACATTATTTAAGGGAATATTAATAAAGAAACATCCCAAAACAAAAGGGCATATACTGTACATTATACATGAAGCAAAACCAAGGAAAATCAGACGAAAACATAAATGCAAGTCTAGGTGTCATCACACCGCCATGTAGCCAAGCACATTAATATGAACACACACGCAAGCTCACGCCCACTTTACACATGGTATTCTCTATCCACATAGTTTCTTCTTTTCTCCCAAAATAGCTGTTTTTTGTTGTTCTGTAACATCAACAAACAAAGCAACTTGCAGGTCCTCATAAAAATTACAATAAAACATGAAATTAAATAAATTTTCGATGTCATCCAGGTCACAAAATACACATGTCTCCTCTGGTATAGAAGACAACCTCCTCACCTCTTGCAGGTGGAAGGGTACCTGATCTTATGTGGGCACACAATGACCTCTGGCTCCTGGAGAGAAAGCAGCTTGCATAGAGCTCAGGCCCATAGCACTGTTTGAATTGGACATACGATCTAAACTTAAGTTTAGTCCAAATCTCGTTAGCCCAGTTCTCTTTGTAAGTGAGAAATAGTTTAGTTTTCAGCCTATTGACATTGCAGCCGATTCTGTTTGAAAGATGTACCATGAGTCTGCCTCTCAGGATAGACATTTACTGAGACCAGGTGGTGTTTACCATGTCCCAGTCAAATATCTTGTGAATCTGTTTTCTGACAATAAGGCGATTCCACAGTCAGACCATTTCACCTTTTTGCCTAAGATGAGGACTGAATGGATGGGGCCAAGTTTGAGAACCCCCAGAAAACAATGTATTCTGTAACATCAACAAACAAAGCGACTCGCAGGTCCTCATAAAAATTACAATAAAACATGAAATTAAATAAATTTTCGGACCAAATGAATGATCTCAACGGGTTTATAACCTCAACGGGTTTATAACCCCAAACACCAGATGTATAATTAGAATAGGACACACACATTGCTCATAGAGTACGAAGTAAGTAGAAAAACCAAGATCTTTACTAAATTTCATTTAGCTAATTATTGACCCCACTGCTCTCCCAGGTGTGTCTGCCAGGAAACATATTTCCTCCTTATAGGACAAACACTCATCAAGGGTCAAAACTAAGTATTTATAGGAATTAACATAGTCCAGAGATAGAGCTCTGAATGAAACATTCTGCTGTGAACTTACAGTACCCTGCATGATTTGGATTTTACACTGGTGGATCGTAAGTCTCCATTTGGAGCACCAGCAGTTAACAATATTTCACATTTTGGAGGGCATCTCCAATATCGTCCGCGTATAAAAGTCTATGGGGACATCATCCAATTTCACACCTAGACCGGATTTTTTAATCTCCAAATCCAGATTGTTGACAAAAATGGGAAAGAGGTTAGGGGATAACGGATCACCTTGTATAACTCCAAAGGGGTAAGGAAGCACTCGGTAGATAATTAGCATGAACACAAGCTCCCGGGGCCTGATATAGCATTTTGATTGCTTTATAGAATTTGCCATCAACTCCTGGATAAGCTTAAAAAGGAGATCTCTGTTGACCCAGTCAAAGACTTTCTGGAAGTCTATAAAGCAAGCATATGTGGAACGTCCCTCGTGAATTCTGGATCTAATCACAGAAGTAACTACATATATGATCTATACAGGCCCTGTGTTTCCTAAAACCATTTTGTACGTCAGCAAGTAGGTCTGACCTTTAAATATTCAGCCTGTTGAGAATACATGAATATATCTTATAGATGGTACTCCTGAGGCTTATTCCTCTGTAATTTAAAGGGATCCTCGGGTCAGCCTTAGTAGACTTAGGGGTGGGTTTGATAATGGATTTATACCAGGGGGAAGGAATAACGCTATGGGCAAAACATAACGAATGGACTGAGCAGCACTGGCAATACCTTGGATGATTTGAGAACCTCATTGTAGAGGCCTTCAACTCCTGCTGCCTTTCCATTCTGTTCCTTGTTAATGGCCATTGATATTTCTTCTGAGGTAAGGTTGCAAATTAGAAATTGGTTAGGATTATATCAGTCTCGATCCATGTCCTCCCCAGTCCCCAAGAAGGTTTTTAGTACTGATATGCCTGGGGTATTCATGTGTGGTGGTCATTGATATTGAAATGTCTGAGGTAATTGAAAAATATATAATTATATAAATTGGTGCAGTGTTGGGTTTTGCAGCAATCCATATACCATCATTCACAAAAGAAGTGTACCTTCTTAGCATATAAATGCACAATGCTCATTTCTGGATTAAAACCATATTGCTTTTCCTTTTGTCTTCTCACCAGTTTTTCACCAAGAGGATAGCACAGCTTCTGAACATGAAATGAACAGCATGATGGACAGTTTATGAAGTAATGTTGATTTGCAGGGTAACCTTTTTAGCAAGTGCATTCTAGTTTTATAAGGAGATATCATGGATAACAAATGACCAACTCATGCCTCAGCCACATGCCTGACGGCATGACTCATTGGTATACATTTATTCCCAGGAAATGTATCAAACAAAGTCCTTTTTATGGGAATTGTAAGCACAGTGCTGTAATTATTCAATTGTTTGATCACAGCCCCTCCTGGCCTGACAAGAATCACAAATGTTTACAAATGCACTATTATCCCTACTTGAAAGTAATGCAACCCCAATGAGATCCACTAAGTTCTGCAGGATGGCAAATACAAATTGAATGGATAGATGCAGCATCCTGCGCTTGTGAACTGAGAAGGGTGGGTCGATCAGTCCCATAATAAACCCACCAGTCTCCCCTCCTTCCCACCAACCACTGAGAGAATTACCCAATGGTGTGGCATCTCCAGTTCTGGGCCGATACGCTCTCCACCAATAAGAGGGCCCGCATGACACACACACACACACACACGCGGTTATGTGAATGTTTGATGAGTTAAAGTTTATGATGCACTGTTTTCTTCCTGCCTCTTGCTAATGGGACTTATTTTTCTTTTTTCTCGGAGATGATCCGGATCAATTTACAGGATCGTCATGGCGATACAGCAGAGCAGAGCAGGAAGTGGGCCAGGGAGCTGATGATGCTGCTTGCAAAATATCGTCACGTGGAATAAAAGATAGCATACAGAACCGTTGTGTCACAGTAGTGTAAGCTCACACTACAAATATGTCTCATTTTCAACACCAATCACGGACACGTAGGGATCTGGAATGGACAATATATAAGGACCTCACTTGAATGTATAGCCTATTTCCAGGATCTTATGCCACGGTCCTCCTCGCCATCCCTTCAATCAGGCTGCTCAAACAAATGCAGAGAAATCATTGTGTGACCCATTGCTAAAATTGCCGGGTTTCCGTTCTTCATAACGCCATCGATACACGACCGAATAGGACCTTTTTTATGATCGTAGTAGAAACACGACGCCAAGATGTTTAGAAGTATCGGTACACACACACACACACTGCATGCACCCCACACACACACACACACACACACTGTATGCACCCCACACACAAACACACACACACACACACACTGCATGCACCCCACCCCACCCCAGCCCAGACAGACTGCATGGGTAAAATGACACCGGATTCCTGGAGTGACTCCTTGCAGTGGCCAAGGACATCTCAGGGCTCGGCATTTGTAAACAAGTAGTATTCCTGTTGCCCGGCTCAACAAGACCCAGGCTAGACTGCTAGGCCTCCTCCGTTTTACTGTAAAGCAAAGGGGGAAGCACAGTGTAGAATGGGACATATACTGGTTTTCGCCTCCGGTCCCTCACTTTGAGATATTAAGTGAGTGATTTATAGACATATTTAAAGAATAAAATAACAGGAATATTTTGTTTATTTTTGGGGTGGTAGTGGGGGTGATCATGGTGGGAGTCAGGAGGAAGCATGCTGGGTGGCAGGGTTCTAGGCTAAGCCCTCCTAAGCCTATCTGTACAAATACAAACACACACACACACACACACACACACACACACACACAAAATATACACACACACACACACATACAAGCTCAGACAACTTTTATCCTGAGCAGTAACCTGGTACATGATGAAATGCATTGGTTAGATTAGGATGTTATGCATACCAAGTGCTTGGGTTTCTTGCAACACGATGCATCTATTATCAATTTGAGACATCAAAAGTGCATGATGGATGTGGCATTGATGTGATTTGAATGAATGTTTTCTCCATGCCATTGCTCGTTCACTATGCACTCGTGGAGACAAGCAATATCCACGCTCCTTTTGTGCCCCCACACCCTCTTTGTCTTTTACTGGAGTTAAATCAGTAATTGACTAGAAGTACGGTTTTTATAGGGTCATGGGCTGTTTTAAGTATAGGATGTGGATGCTATTTACAACACTGGCCTTATTCCAGTGTTACAGCTTACAATGTTTTTTAGGTTCAGAGGACAATTTCTTCAAGAAGTGTCCTATGCTATGCTGAACTGGCATTATGTGAACAATAGAACATCTTTCAACCGGTTTTGTGAGATATTTGACACATTTTTTGCAAGTCTGTCTTATATTGGACTCATGACATTTCTTGCCATAAAGCGGCAGCTCTTCGCTATAGCAGTTAACCTCTTTTAAGAACCTTTCCACTTAAGGTCATAACCTTAACATCTTGCCCTTTAAACTCTTGCCCATGTTGTCCAAAATCCCAGACTTAAAACAGATCACATTTGCATCCACCACCTAACCATAGATCACCAAATAACCTCAATAGAAAATGATTTAGTTTGTGTTTATTTTCAGTCTGACCTTCAACAGCCTATGCTGGGAAACCAAAGAACATGACAGTGTGTGTGTGTGTGTGTCTGCGTGTGTACGTGCGTGCACGCGGGAACAAAAATGTGCGTGTTTTTTCATCAGTGCATGCATGAATATCATTATGCAATGCCCTACATGTGGCAAATTTGCACAAGTTGCACCATTTTATTTGTATAGCACTTTTCAATAAACTCAGACACTTTACAAGAGTCAACATACTAGAAGCAAATATAAAAGCATCACATTAGAAGCATATATCACACAACATTAATCATAGGACAACATGTCCTCAACATGAATCAACATTTAAAGCAGTTCTGAACAGGTAAGTTTCGACTTGTGATTTGAACATGGCCAGGTCAACGTAGCACGCCTCTTCGCACACAAGTCTTTGCATTGGTGTGCACTAGATGCCCATAGCTGCGCACGCTCTCGGAGGTATGGGGCGACAGAGGAAAGGCGGGGCGGCCACCGAGCTTGGGCACGGACAGGGCGCTCCCAGAGCTATTTATGAGCCCACCTCCCGTCGCGTCTCCGTGCTTTGGGCCGTTTGGGACTCGGCGAGATCCCATGACAGTATTTCCGTCTACATGCTAAGTAGATGTCTATTTGTCCAAGCTCGAGTGACACTGCCTGTGAAGCACCATGCCGACCTATTCAAGGTTGCCCTCCAACGCTTCTGCATGTGTGCCTGCAGGTCTACAGGGTATTCTGTCTCAAAGTTCAATACTTACTACTTCTACTTACAATACATTACATAATACATTTTTTAGGGGGGGGGGGCTGAAAATAAATTATTTGTCATTTTATAATAATTATTGAATTAAATGATCTTTGAATAATCGACCATGCATTTACAGATGCATGAGTTACCTGAACATAAAAAAAAGAATCCAGCTGAGGAATTAGATTACGATATTTATCGCATTGCCCAAACTTGCCATCATCAAACCCCCATCGTAAATATGCACATCGTGCACATTCAGTACTTTTGGCTGTGCTGTGTTTAAAATTCCTTTCCTTTGAATGGATGACAAGTTGAAAGAGGGTTTACTCCGTACGCTTTATGCAAATCTTGGTTTTCCAGTCTGACCATGTTGTTCTTCGATGTATCCCGCGATTGGTGGATCATTGAAGTCAGCTTGAGGTAGGCTTCAAGGACCACTGGCAAGGTCAGAGGTCAGCACTCTGGTACAACATGTTTCTAATGCATCCACTAGCTCGAAATGAACAGAACAAAAGACAATATATTCAATATTTTTAAAATGACAATTGGATTTCAATAAAGAATTATGTCTCGCGGCTTGCCACATAAATGACATGAATTACTCATCTCTGTAGGCTATATTTTAAAAAAAAAGTTTGATTACTGGTTGGAACTGGTTTGGGCATGTCAGAGAAATGTGTTGCCTTGAGCTACGTGAAACGAAGGTGAAAAATGTGAACATGGTTGTTGATTTGATAGGACTTGAGGGAAAATGATCAACCACCCGAGCATGCTTCCACACCCAAGGGTGCTATGGAATGACACCCCCCCCCCCCACCATCAACTATGAAACTAGGCATGTAACATAGGGTAATGTAAGGTAACATATAATGTAATATAAAGTTCAATATTTAACAAACCTTGAATAAGGTTAAATTAACCTTAAAATACAGTACAGATTGACAATGAATAAAATATATATATATTTTTTTTTAGCTGAACAGGGTCTTTGTGGTTCTTTTTTAGTTTGAGAATTACATGTTGAATACAGTTTATCTTAAATTAATGGTACACATCATTGTCATTTTTGTCATCCATACACACAGATGTGTTTTTTTGACCAATACACTTCTATTCACCTCAATGACACTTATAATCATATACTTTCCTAATTCCACTTTGTGAA
This sequence comes from Merluccius polli, assembly GCA_030340625.1. Lineage (NCBI taxonomy): Eukaryota > Metazoa > Chordata > Actinopteri > Gadiformes > Merlucciidae > Merluccius > Merluccius polli. Next base: position 15,877 of record JAOPHQ010005820.1, on the reverse strand, counting down.
TTCTTAAATAATTCTTGTGTCTCCTGTCCTGTATACGGCTTGTACATCGCAACACATCGCAATGACCGCTTCCATTTTGGAAGCATAGGAGCATTTAGTTATTATGTTGGTAGTCATGTTTTTTTGGTCATTGTTTAGTAATTAATCGTGACATGATTTGTCATTATGGGAAGACATTGTTGTGTTGCCAGAGCATACAGCAGCATTCCTCATGCAAGATGTGTTTTTAGTTGATGTAGGATCTTACAGTACTACAACTCTCTTGAGTCCTCTCAATATGGCGGAATATCGCCAACAAAAAATCCCATGATGCATTATGATGTCTGACTTCATGAAACAAAGGACAAAAAAGTGTCCCTTCTTCATCCACCCATCAGAGGTACACAAATCAATCTATCCACTAAACCAACTCCGCTCGATTGCCCCCTACCTGACACTTGACACGTTTGACCCGGCATCAGCCCGGCATCAAACTCTGGGGTCAACCCCATTCCAAATCAATCAATGCAATGACAATGAGTCAAAGAGTAATTGAAGGTTACAGGCACTGTCCCATAGACAAAGAATGGATGACATTCCTCATTCTCTCTGACCACTGCTAAACCGAATGAATGAATGAATGAATGAACAAATGAACAAACCAATGAATAAATGGATGGGGATTGTTAAGGTCCCCCGATACAATTGGTTGCCGCTATGGTCGTCAAATTGAAGACTCACTTGACAGCCCAAAAAGCCACAATCATTTGATTCCTCGTTCAGTTTCTGTCAGTCTGTTCTTCTCTTCCATTTGTTCAGTTGTGTTGTCTTACTTTGGTTCAACCCCCAATCCATAGACGAACGCAAGTAGTGAAGACAGGGCTGAAGGGGTGGGGGG
>JAOPHQ010005820.1:0-10000 GCA_030340625.1 Merluccius polli | reverse complement strand
TACTCGCACACAAAAGGAAGAGAGGGACAGAGAGAAGCGATGAGAGGCGAACCATTGTATCATTTGAACATGTCAACGAATGAACATCGTTGCATTGCAGATGACGTGAAGATAAAGATATGTCTTGCCTATCTTATGTGTCTCAACAGACAGAGACATTTAAAGGTCCTAACAAAGCACTAGTGTTATTGGTGTGTAGCTGACTGTACAATGCCTCCCCTAATGGTGTCTGATGATTTATTGACGGTGCCTTCTTGTAATCTTGTTAGGCTGTTGGCTGCCAGTGGTTTTCAAAGCAAATATGGTGCAAAATAACTCATCAGGGTTAAGTTTCCTGTATCGCCGGTATGTGAAGCTTTTTCCTTTCGTTATCAGTGAGATGACTTACTGAGTTGGATGAGTGTAGGCCCGTAGCCGGGATTTGCCTGACAGAAGAGAACGCCATGCGGTGAGTGTGTGTGTGTGTGTGTGTGTAGGTGGGGTTTACACAGCAACACTCTATGGCATTGTGGGTGGGTTGAAGGATTCAACTGATGCACACACATGTCTTTAATACATATTATGTTGTAATGGAGACTGTAGCCAGTAGAAGTTGCTGAGTTGGTAGCATATCTGACATTTAGATTGTGAAGAAATCTACTTCAGGCTACTTCAAAAAAGGAGTAGGCCTATAGGGCTTGTACATCAGAATGCATCATGGGATTTTTTGTTGCCGATACTCCGATACGCCATATTGAGAGTACAACATTAATATACCGTAACCTAGGCTAAACAAAGCATAGTTTTGCCACGCCTCACATGAGAAACGCTGTGGCAGTTTCAAACACAACTATGTCTCCTCGTAATGACAAATTTACTTACTTAACAATGACCAAAAAAAAGCATGACTACCAACATAATAACTAACATTACAAAGCTCCTATGCTTCCAAAATGGAGGCGGTCATTGCAATGGGATGTCACGATGTCGTCTACAAGCCCTGTAGTTAAAAAAAGAAAATAGCTATCAAGCACTCCACATGCATTACCCCCTTGATCTTCATCAATCCCTTGACTGATTTCTCTTTAATTGATGCTAAGCATTAAAGGGGCTGTGGTTTACACAAATCCCTTCACAAGTCTCCGTGTTGGAGACTTGTGAACACCTGCCAAGAAGCGAGGAAAAGAGGAAGCCGAGCTAGCCAAATTGACTAACCTGTTCCAAAACGAGAGCCAACTCTTATCAGGACAAACAGTAAACAGGCGGCCGGTATTTCAGCACCTCTGGGGGACATAGACGCAATAAGGAAGACAGAGAGAACTGTGGTCTACACATATAGCCAAATATTAAGAGGTTACAGTCAAATGTTGCTTTGTTTGTTGGCCAACTTTCTTATTGAGTTTAATTCCCAGAGTCTCCCCCTATGCGATTATGTTACAGCTATGAGTTATGACATTGCAATGAAATATGGACATTAGATTTAGAAACATTCAGACTCTCCAGCTGAACCAAGTGCCTGGCTGCATTTTGTGCCACTCAACAATGGCTACACTGACCCCTATTGCCTGACCAGGAAAGTTACACGCTTATATGCTCTATAGCGCCCCCTGCAGTATGACTGGTTTAAAGGAAATAACTATTAAATCTTGAGCAGCACACCTTCAACCAAACAGGAGCTGAAGAGGTTGCTTTACGGACAACAGCACAGTGTTCTGGTTAGCCTACCGGCGTGGTCTTGAGATTGAGTGTAAGTGTGGGGATAAAGCGTGTGTAATGCTGTTCCTTCAGCGCAGCAACCAAAAGTAACAGCGCTGCTCTGACGTCTGGCAGATTCACTCTTACGTTGTGTGTGCCATCATGGACAGGGGCCGTAAGGGGGGTTAGGACGATTCCTAGGGCCCAGCACGGACAGGGACCCCTCAGACCACACTATTATTGGAGTTGGGGGGGGGGGGGGGGCCCAATATTACATTCTTGCATAGGGCCCAAAATCTCTAGCGGTGCCCCTGGCCATGGACATTCATTGTTGTCCGAAAAAACCCTGAATTAAAACAAGTCACAGAGCAGCAAGCGCATACTTAATAGAGATGATTTAGGAAAAGATAAGTATTCCCATCATAGTGTTAAAGTAATTGTTGTACTGTTGAATTGAATTGAATGCGTGTAATGTGTGTGGCCGGACAATACTTGTGGGGGGGGGGGGGGATGCTGGGAAGACAAATGAGAACCACCACAGCCTTCGCTCCCCCAAGTTAGCAGGTTGCAGTTAGGGAGTTTCTTAATCATTACCAATGAATGACCCCCTCACCGCCTTCCCTTTTGCAAATGGACAATAACCTGCCGAAATAACGGAGCGCTCCGACATTCTCGCCTTTTCACTGTAAACACAAAGGAAGCCATTCTGCGGGCCGGGCTATAAATCAGGGGTCGTTGTGGTTGGGTGACACAATGCAACACAATGTAGCCGTGTCATGCTCTCTGTGGTGGCTACTGGGGAGGCCGGTGGTGGTTGGAGGTGGAGGTGGTGTGCTCCGGCTGGAGGGGACACACACACACACACACGTTTCTGACCCCTCGCCTCTCGGAGCCCTGCTGTGCTGGTCACGGAGAGCCCCCTTCACCACTGAAGAAGCGCCAAGAGGTAGAAGGAGTTAGAGTCTCAGTGTTAGCATGATGTCGTCGTCGGTCACACACAGCTCTCTCTTCTCTGAGGCCCTCCAGGAGACGTGTGAACGCAGGGTTTTTTTTTAACGGAGACAAATGAGCGGACGAGGACAAGCAGGGTCAGGCTGAGGACATGCTCATTAAGGCAAAAGAGGGAATCGAACATAGGCCTACCGGTTCAGGTTTGGACAACGTTGTTGTTTTGTAGGCCTACACTGTACTCATCTAAACACTGGTTTTATGAAAGGCCTCACAGCAAAAAACGCAATACCATTTTTTTTGTAGTATGTATATGAAGAATGCAGTAATAAAGACACACACACACCCTCTCTCTCTCTCTCTCTCTCTCTCTCTCTCTCTCTCTCTCTCTCTCTCACACACACACACACACACTCACACACACTCACACACACACACACACACACACACACACACACACACACACACACACACACACACACACACACACACACACACACAGCCAGGTTGTAGTCTCTAACTTGAGTAAGTAAGACGGGCCAGATGGCAGGGGGAGACGAACCAAAGCATTTCTACAAAAAGGGAATCCCCAGCTGATTGCCATTCATTGGGTTAAAAGAACAGGACAGAGGAAAGCAACACAAAGCCTTTGAGTGTCTTCTACTGATCTTCTCGATGGGATGGCTCTTGGGACCAACTGCTATACCCATAATACAGAGCCATGTGTATCTTAGCTTAGTCTATTATTGCTATAAACCTTGGCACTTGCAAAGCTGTGTGTGTGTGTGTGTGTGTGTGTGTGTGTGTGTGTGCGTGCATGCACGTCTTTTTGTTTAAAAGCACATTAGTAGGCTACATACCTATGGCAGAGCGACACTCATTACTAGATAGATATTTCATTTAGATTGAGATTATAAAGGAAAGACACATTGTTTGTTTTCTTGAGACAACGCCAGTTGTAGCACTAATACAGCAAACAAATACATTATAAAACCGACCACAAGAGGGCAGTATAGTTCTATAGTTTTCCTTTCCTGTGTGTGCACCTGCACCAGCAGTGCACCTGTTGCTGTAAGATGATGCTTCCACTAGCTTCATGTCTAATCAAAGATATGTCAGATGAATACAAATGAATGTAGAAGCTGGTGCATTGACACGGCCTTTAATGTTTGATTAAGGTAATACGAAAATAAACGTATGATAATAATACACTTTATTTGTATAGCACTTTTTGAATCAGGATTACAAAGTGCTTCACAGAACAGAATAAAACATAATTAAAAAATGACACACAAAAAACATTGTAAGAGAGTACAATAAGTACTAACAAAAACACCATAAAATAGAGCAAAAAGAAGAGAGCAATGTGTTAATATAATAAAACTACTATAAGAAAACTTTTACATAAAAATTAGTTTTGAGAAGACACTTAAAAGAGGATACTGATTTAGCTTGTCTGAGATTCATACATTTAAAAGTGTATATATGATATAGCCCCCTAGCCTGAAAAAATGTAAATGTGTGTGAGCTTGTGTCTTAAAACATGTTTAAATCCATGCACAAATCTCAATTGAGAACTTTCCTGTGTTCCTGACTAGCTCAACTGACTAGCGTGTGTGTGTGTGTGTGTGTGTGTGTGTGTGTGTGTGTGTGTGTGTGTGTGTGTGTGTGTGTGTGTGTGTGTGTGTGTGTGTGTGTGTGTGTGTGTGTGTGTGTGTACACCATCTATTAGCTGGTAACTGGCATACTTGCTGCTGACCAGACTCGGACTACTCCCATTGTAAGCCTGACAGAGGCCCAAACCCAGTGTGTTAGTTTTAGTTTGGCTCTCCAGAGGGGGGTTGAGATACACATCACCAAGAGTGTCCATTGCTGTTTCTACTGTCTGGGTTGCACTGGTTATTACTCTGCACCATTGAGGTCGAGGAAGCCTGATACTCAAGCATTGCATTGACATAAATATGTGTTTCTCATGGTTAATGTGCACAGCACATGCTAATACACTTGTTGTTAATCTCAAGTGAAAACTATCAAATAGCAGCGTACATAAGAAGCATTTACATTAACGACCCCAAACATCAATACCCCAATCATTTTCTCTACCATCATATTCAACTTTATTTCTGTGTTGAAGTTGGGAAAAGGTTTTGTACTGCTGTCACATTGTAATAATGCCACAATTCAGAAAAAATGCATTAGGCGTGAAATGATGTCCTATCCAAACCCAAACTGGCACACAACTTGTTTTTGGTTAACCTCCAAAATCAAATAAGCCTTAAGGGCCCATCAGAGTATGCAACTTTGCATGGAAAGACTATAATCTTCTCGCCACATGGGCTGTGTTTTAATTACTTTAAAGTATGCGTGACCGACATGTCTTCTCTGCAGGGTGGAAAATTTGTGTCTGGTCAAAGCAAGAAACACTAATATTACTAACAGAATGCCACAACACATTTACTCTGATATTATGGCAGCTCCTATTATATGGTTTCTATGTACTTGTAGAAAACAGTGATTGTGCAGTTCTTGCGTCTTTGAAGGTCTGTACAAGGCAAGATTTGAGAATTGTAAGAAGAGAGTCAACCAAAACCAATATTCTCAGTCACAGAGCATTTCACTCACTAATAGCTGACCGGTGACTCAATTGACAAATGACAAAATTATATCTTACCTACAGCACCCACCTTTAAATGAGTGGCTAGTCATTCTCAGACACTATTGAGATTCACATAGAGACAACACACCATCTCTGGTCAAATAACACCAGTCAATACAATAAATAAAATGCAATTACAAACACTTGAGAGTCTGGACAAGACCTTCACAACAACCACTCTAGTGTGTAGGATTGTAAACATAACATTTGATTTAGGAAATATTATCACCTAAGAGTGGAATCAAGCGTACCGTATTAATATGGTAAAGTATGTTTTAGACATTGGATGTACAGTTAATATCTGGGTTAAAATAAACTAAAACACACTCAAGATTGAATCCCATTTGGTGCTCAATTCACACGTGGCGAAGAGCCCTCTTTATCAGTAAGTCCCATGTATCAATAGTAATTACCCTTCACTTCAATAGTATTATTAAAGTGAAACTTAACGCTTAACTGCTTTTAAACGGCTTTACTTTGGCCATTAGGGATCTCTGGCAGTCTCTAACTCAATGATGAATGAGGAGTCATGCAGGATTGTATGGCTTTCGGGGTGACAACTATAAACATGTCGGGCTATTGCAAACAAACGCTACCACTCACTGAGGGTCAATGATGTATTCGCTCCCCCCCCCCATTCCATTCGTAATGAAAAGATTGCCTCCATTAATGAAAGTGGAAAAGTTCATCTGCTGAAGCAAATATATGTTGATAGCATAGAGCATCATGATCATGGATAATACTGTGGTGGAAATACCATCCATGTTTGAGCTGCCTTTGGTAGTACACAGAAAACACTGTATAACATATGGTGGGGCCTCTTTTCTCCACCAAAGAACTAAGAAACCAGGTTCTCCTAGCCAATAGGTCTCCTGGCCAATAGGTCTCCTGGCCAATAGGTCTCCTGGCCAATAGGTCTCCTGGCCAATAGGTCTCATGGCCAATAGTTGTGGTTCACCTGAACAATGGTTTCTCTGACACAACTGAACAATGGGTCTCCTGATCAATCTCTTCTCAACCAATGGTTTCTTTTGATCAATGCATCAGGAGAGCACATGGAAAGGAGGAGAAGCTGCCTGGAGGAGACTTGTATGATGTGTATTTTAGATTTAAAACCCAAGAAAAATAGGATCTGCTGTCTGCATCGCAGATTCATATCTGTTGAGTCTGCTGCCGCTGCTGTTGTCTAGCCAATAGAGATAGTTTTGATTAGAAGCTCAAGGCTGTGTGAAGCTCAATGTGTTATATCATACTTTTATTATATGACTTTATGTGTTGGAGTACTTGTCGATGATTGATGATAAATACGGAGACATACATGAGTCACATATTCATACAAACAGTTTTAGGGACACTTGGGAGAAGAGAGTTATCTGTTTAACATTCAACTGTGTATTCGGCTTGAGTGTCCCATTATAACTCAATCACTTACTTAATTTAGACAGTAACCTAATATTGACTTATATTAGCTAATATATTTTTATTGACCTTTACAGCTTAAATCTCATTGAGGCTAAACACCTTTTTTCTAAAGGAGATGTGATAAGCAGCATCACACACTTCCAAAAAATACAGGCACATTTTTGAATGACATATACAAAACATATAGGGCAATAAATAACGGTGCAAAAACAATGTAATTCGTGTCTCGTCATCAATTAGTGTTTTGACCATGGATTTAAACGTGTTTAAAGACACAAGCTCACACACATTTAGATTTAGCGAGGGGTCTATATCATATATACAATTTTAGATGTATGTTTAGGCTATATGTTTATTTTCTAATTACCTTAATAAAACATTAAAGGCCATGTCCATGTCCATCTAGTCATTTTAAAGCAGTAGGCTAAACCAGCAGTAAAGACTGTGTAAAGTGAATTCAGTCATTTTCTTCTAAACACATTAAATAGGTCAGAAATGTATTTCTCAAATGTGTAAAAAGCATTTCAACCATTTAGGCTACATATGAATTGTGGAGCAGACAAAAAAAGAAAACATTTACTATATAGCCTACCAACTAATGGTAGAAGCACACACATCTAGGAAAAATGACCAAATCAACAGCAAATCAACTTCTGACAGACAAAGCAACTGCAAGTCAACTTCGGAAAGGCAAAGTAACCTTTTATTTGTTTGTTCTATTTTGACATCCACAAATTATCGCGTGGTCTCCTGATTCTCGCGTGGTCCTGTAGTTCTCGCGTGATCCCGCGAATCCAGCCGCCTCGCAGCGCTACGCTGCCGTTACGCGCCCGGTGGGGATTGACGCCGGGCAGAGGACGGAGCCGTTCCGCGGAGCTTACGTCCCCGGTGTAAATTAAATGTATTTGACTGTTAAAGGGGAACTCCGGTGTAAAATGGTTCTGGGATATGTTTAGTATGAGAACGAGTTCCAACGTTACCATGGTGATTAAAGGAGAAGTCCAGTGTAAACTGGTTCTGGGATATGTTTAGTATGAAAACGAGTTCCAACGTTCCATGGAGAGCAACAAAAAGCCGATACGACGCAAAGCTAAGTTCGCTGTTTTTAGCCGATTCTACCAAACTGCTATAGGCCTACGTTTGATTGCTAAGGGCATCTCACCTGGTAAAAAATAAATTGCTATTTTAAAGCACGTACAAGGCTAGAAATAGCCTGACACTTCTTTGGTAGTATAATGAGGGTCTTGACTTAACATATAAAACGAGGCATTGACAACTTCGTAAGTGTACAGATAGTTTATTAAAAAGCATATTTCATACACACAATACCTTCAGTAGTTCACCCGCCGATGCCATGTTTTCTTTTAGGCTCGATAAGTCGATCGACGATCACGCGAGCTCTGTGATAAGTCGATTGACGAACACAGCTCGCGTGATCGTCAATCCAATCGTCAACTCCTAAACATATCCCAGAACCATTTTACACCGGAGTTCCTCTTTAAGGGAGGCGGGACCGCTCCGCCGAGTGGGCGTGGCTTCGGCGCATTCAGCGGACACGCCCCCACAGTCCTGGAGCTGAGAATATTGCTCATTTTTACCTGATTTTGACACCTAATTTCATAAACTTGTCGTTATTTTTGATAATTCAAATTTGGCAGGGTGGTTAATAGCACTTTATTCTTTAGTCTGACAAACTCAAAACACATTTATTTTTGACTTTACACGATCTGGTAAGGACACAATAAACACTAAATATGCTAAGCAAGAGTCACGGATGCATACACGGCTACTAATGCATGTAATATTGTATTTATTTAAGGTTACTGTTTGCAAAAAGGCCACAAGAGGGCGGCAGCATTCTAGTTGCAAACAGTTGACAGTTAAGTGCACCGAGCGGAGCCAAATACACTGACTAGAGAACAGCCTTAGATATAAATATATAGGATATGCCTATATCATTTATATATTATATCAATTATATTATATTATTTGAAAGTGAATTTCACAAATTATACAATTTATAAGCATGTGCATTTCATGTTCTGTACTTTATTGTGCAGACTTACAAAGCTTTACCTTCAAAATTGGATACTAATGTCTATTTTCCTGCACACCAAAGTTATAAAGTAAGGCATAATGGTCAATAGAGCAATACACTCCAAAGTGGAAAGAGACCTAGTCCTGGAAGTGCTTGCCTCGCAAGCTGACAAGCTGTAATAAATAATTTGAATGTTAATGTTCAATTACGTTTTTCTTTGGTTGAGGTCCCAACAAGGAAGACGCCAAACAGAATGAAATATGCACGGCAACAAAGCACACTGATCTAATTGATAGATTGTAATATGGCATGTGGCAATAAACCAACACAACACATCAGTAAACTCTTATCTTCTTATTTCAATGCATGTCAGTTTGGCACATGATTCATTGACTTTTTGAAATTTAACAACCCTATTAAATGGCTTTTAACTTGAAGACAAAAGGACACATCTTGGTGCATCACAGGGCTTTATCTAGTGTGAAAAGAGGAGAAATGGACAAGGGGGATTTGAAGAATCTCTCCTTTGGAGGGAACTTGATATGTTCCACATAAATCACCATGACATGAACGCACCGGATAGATACTCGCACACACACACAACCATACACACACGCACGCACACACACAACCACACACACACACACACACACACACACACACACACACACACACACACACACACACAACCACACACACACACACACACACAGAAGAGTTAGCCTTGCAAGCACCAACGTTTATGGAACTGAGACTAAATCAAGACTCCGTTATTGGTGCAATGCCCTAAACCATGAGCTATACATACAACGTTTACAAGAATGAAAGCCACAGTTAATATTTCACTCTTGAATTTTCTTTTTGAAATAATAATCTTTAAAAAATATTATCTCATGTCCGGTTCATATTTTTCAACTCCATCCCACAAACCCCAATTTCAAACGACACACGTAGGCAAAGGTTTACTGCCTGAGAGGCTGGCTATCAAAAAGAGTTCAAATTGATGACTATATGACTTCTTGAATTCATGCCTAAACGAAATTATAGACACGTCTTGCATAACCTCGTTGCATAACCACTGAACGAACAAAATAATAACCATAAAATAAAGTAATAAAATAACTCTCCTGATTTTCTGGAGTTCATACTCCAATGAAGGTTGTTTTTTTTAATGCCGTGCCGTACGGTGGCTGGTTCTGTGTCTTTTCTGTTTTTAGGATTATATATTTATTTATTTACTCCGGATGGCTTTTTTTTAAATT
>JAOPHQ010005819.1:27500-57948 GCA_030340625.1 Merluccius polli | reverse complement strand
CATTACCTATGAGGGCAATGGACTCAGGATCAAATGAAATATTGCCAGCAGAGCTGTTGACCGCAGCAATTTTCAGGACCTCCACTACATTGTTAGCTGCAGGGATCTCTTCAGCTGAGGCTGTCTCATTGAATACAAGCGCCACCTCTACTGTAGTGGCGTTTCCAGTGGGTGAAGGTCTGAAAAACAGATTGCCTTCATGACGCAACAATTCAACTTAAAAAAGGAAACTTGAAAGATTTCATGCTGTAGCTTAGAAATGGGGCACAGAGACTAATAATATTCAGCAAATTATGCAAAGCATTGTACTTATTGTTGGACCCAATATTATCTAGAGCTGTATATTATGGATTCGACCATTTCAGTTGCCCTTGTGCATTGTAATGAAGCCCAAACTACATTTGTACAACTAGAAATGTCTGAAACGTAGCACATTAAATCAAATATCCCAAGACAGCTTAAATTCACACCGTCAACAATGACCATTTACCTGAATCCCAGGACAATAGTGGTGATGAAAACTGTCCCAAATGCCTCCTGAAAGATCCCATCACACTGTGGGAAGACCATACAAAAGTAGACATGTAAAACCCTTTCAAAATGGATGGCTTGAATTTACATCACTTTAAACCGAAATGTCGAGAAAAAAAATGACATCTCATTCATGATTGGATGAAATCCATATGGACTGTGTACAGCTTTTTGGAATAATCAAGTGTAGTACTGTATGCAGTTAGCTCTAATAGGACCAGACATGCAAAAAGCTCAACCAGAACAAAGCAAACGACGACAACAAATTATCCCAACATGCTGGATGAGTCAAATAATATGGAACGTATAGGACGGGTATCGAAGAATGAAATGCAATAAAAGCTAAGTGAAAGACTTAAAATGTGAAAAAAAAAATCAACTTACCACCGTCACAACATTTGAGGCCAGTTGTTGAAATTCTGCATTTTCTGCATTTGTCAACTCTTGGGTGAAAGGCTCTGATATTGTAGCCTCCAAGTTCACAGTTGGAGGAGGATCTGGAACTGAGGCTGTTTCTGAGAAGGCCCATTTTCATCAGCAATTCATTATGCAAATATAATGTTAATCTTTTATTAATTATCAGCACTGTATCAAAAATGAGGTGTTAACATACTTGTGACATTCATTTTGTCAGTATCAAATAATATCTTTCCAACAGAGCATGATGCGGCCATGCTCATGGTCATCGCTACATCACTAGTTGAAGGGATCTCTTGTGTCTCATTCAAAGCTGTCTCATTGAATACAAGCTCCACCTTTGCTGAAGTTTGTCCATTGTGTGAAGGTCTGAAAAACAGTCCGGCAAATCTAGTTTTTCCATTGCAATTGCCTGAGTTTTGCCTGAGATTATTTTTCAATTATTATATAAAATGTTTTTACCTGAATGCAAGGAAATTAGTGCGGCCAAAAATTAATCCATATTGTTCCCGGTAGATCAAATCGCACTATGAAAGGGAAATGTGATATATAAAGTTCCATAATTATTTCAATATTGATTCATTATTTGAAAATCACGTTGGCATTCAGACATATCGGTGCATTGTCGTTCAAAATATAATAATCCGTATCCATTATAAAAGAGCTTTTTAGTGTTGCATCGTGATTAATTAGAAACTTACCACTGTAACAACAGTGCATGCCAGTGAGTTGCATTCTCCAGTTGTTTGGTTGATATACTCTTGTGTGAAAGCATATTTTACTATAACTTCCAACACAAAAGATGGAGGAGCTGAGGTTGGAGTTGATGGATTGGTTGCAGTGTTTGAAGTTGTTGTCTGTGTCTTTGAGGTGGTGTGAATTGTGCTGTTCATTGCAGTTGATCCTGTTGGGCTTGTAGGTGTGATCTCAGCAAGTGTACCCATTATAACACCTGTTTTTATATGGTAGGATTATTTCCCAGTACTTCATGGACACACACCAATACATATATTTTCATGAATTAATGGTGTTATTGAATATATAGATATGAATATAATGAACATAATATATTTTGTTGTATTATTCCCAATTACCATTAAGGAGCTATAGACGATGTTTAGCCACTAGATGTCGCACTTCACTAGAGCACCAGGTTGCCAGAACAGAACGAGTGCCATTTACCTTCTTAGCTCCTCCCCCCTAACGTCGGGGGAGGAGATGTGCATGAAGACCCAGCAACATAAGGTTACCTTCGTGCATCAGGATGGTCGCCTTCAGCTGAAAGCTTCGAACTGAACTCTGTCATCATGCTGTTTACAACGCGGTGTGTGACGTCACTCTCTATTTAAACGCTGGGCGGCAACGGTTTCACAGGTAGGGACACGCATGAACACATGAACCCTCATGCACGGCGCGTATGTATCATGAACACGCAGCCGAAGATGGGATTACAACACACACAGAGGGAGTGTGACTTCATTCGCTGGTCAGGATGCCATTACTCCACTATATCTTTACATAGCCAATAGTTGTTTGCTGCTATATTAATGGTTAAAATATCGTCTATTGGTCTTTAAAATAAATACATTGTGAGTGTGTATCATTTTCCTAGTTTCAGGAGAATGTTTAATCTTTAACAAAGACTGCATTAAAATAAAGTCTCAAAATGATCTTAATAAATACGCAGGCGACACAATGACGCAGATATAGGAACGATCAGAAAATGTTATTTAATATGTTGACTTACCCAATAGAAGAAGCAGTGTTGTCATGGATGGCTCCACAGCCATCCTGTGTTCAGCCATCTGTAAAGCATGATATGAATGAATTTATCAGTTGATTATTTCAAAGGTATGCAAAGGTAACCAATGGCACTCTACAGTATATGTGTAGTGGATACTTTTAAAAAAAAATATATATATATATTATACTTTAGATTAGGGACCATATATTCACCATTAACTAGTTGCTAAGATCGTAATTTATGTACAACAACTTCCTTACTTCCTATCAATAAGCAGTAATTAGGAGGTTATTGAGGGAAAACTCAAGTTAATGGCCTAGTAGTTGTAGAATATGGTCATGCAGAATAATGCATTAATAAGTGCTTTATAATGACTAATAAAGAGCCAGTATGTGGGCAAGAAACTAGTTAATGGTGAATATGTGGTCCCCAATCTAAAGTGTAACTATTATTATATATATATTTTTATATTTAAGAAGGGACAATGCACATTGATTAACATGAGCACTTGAGTCCAACATGTACATTTAGTCATACAGGCTAATTTTCCTCTGAAGTCCCTGGCACATAAACACATAAGCACAGATACATAAGCACATTAACACATAAAAGCACATAAAACAGATACAAGCACCTAAAACATAAATAAGCACATAAACACATACAAGCACATAACACAGATACATAAGCAGATAGCCACATAAGCAAAGACAAAAGCACATAAGCACAATAAAAGCACATAAACATAAATATATAAGCACCAACACATATGCACAAACAAAGCGCATAATATGGAAGTAAATCTGTGCCATCGGGTTTTGAAAATAAAAAACATTGAATTATAAGCACTGAATATTTATGCATTGAAATAACGTATCTGAATTTTTTGCCTCTGAATTTAACTCTTTACATTTTCAATAAATCATTTTCACCTTTATTGTTCAACGTTAAAAGATTCAACTCAAATATTTTCAACGTCCCAAAATTCAACCTGCCAAAGTCAGCTTCAAAATTCAATGCATAAATATTCAGTGTTTATAATTCAATGGGTATTTATTTTCAAAACCCGATGGCACAGAAGCTGTAAGCACAGACCTATAAGCACATACAAAGCTTAAAAGCCCATAAGCACAGATGCATAAGCACATAAACACAAACAAATAGTAAAACAAACAATGACATATCTATAATCTCAGATTATGACAGCATGTTTGATTATCCAGTAACCACTGTTTTAAAGATTGTCTTTTTGACCAGTCAAACACCAGTCACACTATGTCCACTTATTTTATCTTATACAAAACTCTATTTTCATATAACAGCGCACATGTAGCATTTGTTAACTAAGCAATAAACATTGAGACAAAAATAACTGCCGAAATACTTACCCAAAACAAAAATCCGTTGCCTTTTGATATCTTCGTATTTATAAATCTGTCTTTTAATGAATTGTACTAAATTTCGTCATTCATTTAAACATCATTAGCACTAAACTAAGCAATGTTTTGTCATCTTTGTTAAGAACCTTTATGTGGATGCATCAGTACTTAAGCACCTTGAGATAATATCTTGATTATCGCTCCACCCTTATACAAGACAGGTGAGTCACAAAACTTTCCTCATTCCACATTGACAATCATGCCATTATTGTTATGACAGCAAATGGGATGGTAAGTGCAAGCATATAAGGTGTTTATTTAAGGGTCATCAGAACTATATACATTTCCTTCCACCCTCACATCTTTAACCACTACACTAACATGTTGAGTTCATCTGTGGCTTTTGGATAACCTGATAGATAGTATGTATCAGTTCCAAAACAATAAATAAACACATAGGCCTATAGGTTGATGGTTTTACAATACAACCACACAGTGAGTGTATTCATTCATAGCATGGGTGGCGAACCCCTTACCCTGGCTTTGTTAATGCCATGCTCTACAACAGGCCTGTTCAACTGGCGGGGATCATTTTGATCCGGCCCTCAAATTATTTATTACAACACAAACAATCAGAATCAACCCCCCCCCCCCCCCCCCCCCCCCCCCAAAAAAAAAGCTGCTTTTGGGGGGGAAGGGTTTTTAGCCTGTTCAATGTCCTCCAATAGGAAACCAGAATGTCTGTCTCTGCTGTGGCAAAACGTTTTGACGCCCCTTTTTTTAAATGTGCATGTAAGTTGACTTAGTGTAAACATGAACAGTACAATCTTGATGACAGCTTGATGACAGTTTATTAATCACAACACACAGTTTTAAACAAAGGGACCAACTGGGCCTGTGTAAAGTTAAAATATCCCTTTGAGGTGTCCACTTCAGACCTAGTGCTCAGCACCCAGCCTCAATGCAAGAGAGAGAAAATAACTAACTGTAAAGGATGGCACACTTGGTTCCTTATTGGAAACCTGAGGCACGCTGTTCCTCAAACTCTGAATAATACTGTTGTTGCGATCCATGCCACCCCACTGTGTGTGTGTCGAGTTGTATTCTCTCCAACTCCCATCCCTCTTCGTCCGGGCCCAGCTACTGCCATGTTGTTTAATAGGGAAGACAGGTGATTAGGCTTAGACAGAAACAAACTCACCTGTCATCTTTTCGGCCCTCCACTCTCTCTCCCCAGACACTGCTGTACCTCAGGCACCACCTAATAGTTCACAAAGGCTTGGATGCTAGAATAATTAATAAATACGATACTAAAACGGAACAGGTTAAACATACTAAGATATCAAAATACTAGAATCAAATGCTGTACAATTAGGATTAAATACAAATAACAATAGATAAAATAAATCATGTCAAAATGGACAGTCAAACATATCTTTTCATTTGAGAATGAGTGATCATATAGTTTCAGTGAGTGTAATGTGAGGTGGTGACGGTTGTCTTCAGGGTGGCTTAGTGTGCATGATCAGGGTGGCTTAGTGCGTGATCATGGTGGCTCATGACAATTGTCCTGTGATGTTGGCTAGATTGATGGATTGTGACAGTTGGTTGACGACTAGTCTCTATGGCAGGCGAGCTCAAATGAATGGAGTGCTTCACCTTGGTTCGCTTCATGTTGGTTTTGATCAGTAAACAAACAAGAAAAGCCTCTAAAGGTCTCAAATCAACACTGTGTAGATCCGAGATTAGTTGACGACACACACACCCTAAACCCTCATTACCTTTCTTGGAATAAAGATGTGAAGTGGTTGAGCTGGTTTAAGCAGCCTCACCTGGCCCAAGTCTTACAACATCTACCTGTGTCCTGTGTGTCAGAGGAACCCAAGCCACTTAGGTGGCATGTGGCAGGGAGGAAAACCTTGCTGAAATTGGAGTCCCTCTTTAGATTGAGATGGTACAAATGAGATGAAGTCATATTTGCTTATACAGACCATTGTTTTGAATAAACCTAAACCCACCTGAAAAGGATATTTTATGACCCTTAAAAAATGCGATGTATGCCTTCTAGTATGGCAAGTCGTGTAATGGGCTTCTTATTGTGAATGATCGTATCTTATTATGTAAGATGATACCTTTGTTTTAGTTTTCATTTTTAGTATATTTTATATATGCCTAGTATAATCATTTAATTTAAAATAATATAATCAATAAGTACTATTTTGATGTGGATGCATTTTACCCAAAATTAACAAAGGCGGTAACCAGACTGCATGACTTTCATTCCAATAGCATGACTGAACATATCTGTTGTACAATGGCTGTTTTCTACTCAAGTCTAAAATCAACTAATCACAGGTGAGTGGGAACACACAAGGGGCAGGACAGGGCTAACGAGGCGAGGTGAGTGGGTGGAACGGAGGAAAAAGTGGAGGGCGTGACATAGGGCCCCCAAGCCATTAGCTCAATATATATTATATTGATAAATGAATAAATAAAACATTTCTAAATGCGACATGATAAACTGCGTATTTTGTACGGCTCCTGGACATTTCCCCACCCTGGTTACACCCTCCACATGCCTGGCATTCTCCCTCATTGTTATTAGAGCAGTTCATGCGTCATGGGAGTGTGTGGGCTCCCCAGAATAAAAATGGAAATTGTGTAGTTTTTACCAAAAGACCTGAATTTTGGATGATGCACATTAGTTAGAAGTTGGGTAGATAGACATGAGGGGTTCCACACATGCCGAGACTTAGTTTCTGTTGCCATGGTCCAGGCCCCTTGCCCAAAAGGCACCACACCGGACGTGTCAGGCATACGTGAGCTATCCAGCCATCAGCTCCGCTTGCCTGGCTCCAGGGCTAGGTCCCGGTGACCCTAATCAAGTCCTGGGCTGAAATGACTTTACTTGCTGAGATGAGTTTGCCCAACAGGATATTTGGGTTAGGCGCGGTTATCAATGATTTGGGAGGATCTTAAGGTAGAAGTATTTGTAACCTTATCAGAGCATCGGGGTTGGTGTCTGTTATCATTGCAGCATTTCATGTCAGAGACACAATGTTCCCTCACCTGTTGTTTTGTTTTTTGACAGGGGTTTGGGGTGTGGAAAAAGGTGTCATTGGGCTTTACCAGCCCCTACTAAAAAGATATGCAGGTTAGGTTTATGCACTGTAAAACCTAGTAAGTTCAGTTCATCAAAATATTTAAGTCAACTAACTCAATTTTGTTAAGCAAGTAATTATTAAAAAAAAAAAAAATATATATATATATATATATATATATATATATATATATATATATATTCTACCTTAAATTCTACCTTGGTTTTTTGTGTTTTTGTTTTTTGAGTGCACTGTACTTAAAATATAATAAGTCATTATTAAAAATAACAATTTTTTGAAAACACACCTATTTCAGATGTTCTGTGGTGAAACCGGCAGGGACCGATGTCTGGAAAACAAAGCCTATATTGAAATCAACACAGCAACAGGTTGGATGTCTTAAATGATGAATATTAAAATGTAGCGTCAAAGAATGTGAAGTGAATGTGAACTGAACATCTAAGACGTTGCCAATAGTCTTACAATTGGCTTTGCACAGCTGAAAGGAAATGTTTTTGTATACTCTTGAAGGACAGGTTTGTCAGGTAGCAGCAAGGGTGTGATTAAATATAACCAATTTGTCTCCTTTTGGATAATTTGTTGACTTGTTGCCTGAAGTAACCGTCAACGTCACATTTTATCCGAGGCCACATATGCAGTGCAATGACACATCCACATTGAAATGTAAGGCTATACCACGTGATGCATTCATACTCCTATTCATTTCATTGACATTTTTGACAAATGTCAATATTTATATTTAGATTTCCCTAATTTAAATGTGCAGGAAGCTCGCCGCGCGAGGGCGCTAACCACGCCCCCCTGAAGCCGCACAGCCGCAGTAGCACCACCAACCAGGAAGTGGAGAGACCCCAGCGGTACGGCGCGCCGCGCGTCAGGACCGACGGCCTCGCCTCGCCGACGGTTATTTGTTTGTTTGTTTGTTTGTATTTTTCCCGCGGTCTCCATAAACGTACACGGCCGTGAGGTTTCTTTCGGTTTTGGGTGGTGATGAAAAAGCCAAACGGACATAAACATGGCGGCCGTGCGGACGGGAGTGGAGACGCTGCCAGAGGAGGTGAGGGGTCCGCCGGGGGTCCAGGTGCTGTTAGTGGGACTACGGCTCACGGCTTCAAAACGGCCTCCGTTGATGTGGGAAAAGTTGCCCCACATCCATTGATGTGGGAAAAGTTGTTGTTTTTTTGCCCCCCCCCCCCCCCCCCCCCCCGTCCGCTCGCGTGGCGGCGGCGGTGTCACGTGTCGCGCCCCCGGCGGTCGTCATTTAAACCGTCCATGCAAATGCCAGTGAGTCCGTTGCTTTGCGGTGTGTGGACGTGGGAAATCAGTGGTGGTGAAATGAAACGACTGACCTGCCCCTCTCTGCATATATATATATATATATATATATATATATATATATATATATATATATATATATATCTACACACACACAGACACACACACAGTACACGTTGGCGTCATGTTGGTGTGTCTCAAGTGAGACTGAACACGTGTGACGTGTTTTTTTGAATGAACTAATTTGTGTTATTGTATGACCTCATTCTGACCTGGCTAATGTCCCGCTCCCATGTCCCGCTCCCATGTCTACCCTGCACAGGAACCGAGTCCTGGAAGAAACAGAAGCTGGTTCAGATTCACCAAGCGTGCAACAGGTGTGTGTGTGTGTTTTATTTTCTTGCTTCCTTCCATTGACTAAACTGCGGCTCCTGAACGGTCTGTTATTACTGATGACCTGTGTTATACCACGCACCTCCACACAGAAGGGGGACACATAGCCACACTATGTCTTTTGCGTACGTGTAGTAATGTGGATCTTCGCTGACGTAGAGGGGAGGCGTCTCACGAATAATTAACGAGAACGTGACGACACAACGCGTCGCTGTTGTTGACACTGTCATTTTTATAAATACAGTGGCGCACTGCGTTACTACGCAGGAGTTTGGTGTGGGAAGCGGGTTCGGGTCCCTCCACATCTCAAATTATGTTCAGGTTTACATTTTATGGGATACAAATAACAAATACCTTTTGAGGCATCACCGTCACCGTTGGCACGTCAGTGATGCAGTGCAAACACCTCATTCCTAACCGCGTTGCTGGCGTGCCAATAATTCCAAAAAAGCATTCCATAACATTGCTCAATTAAAGACTAGATTAGCAAAAATGGCCACTAGTCTGCCATATTGGCACATAATCAATTCATTCAATAGATAAACCGCTTCGAGCTTTCTTCAACGACGAAGGGTTCACGCCATTAACCTTGAGTCCAATGTGTGACCAGCGATCCTGTGGACATTGAGACCCTGCGGAGAGCGGCCGTCAGCGAGGGGGGGCTGCTGACCAACGAGCTGAGGAGAAGAGTGTGGCCCAAACTCCTCAACGTCAACGTGTACGATCTGCCTCATAGACCCGGTCCGTGGTGGTACTGGCACATGATTCCTCTCTTTAAAGGACGATACCAGTCTGGGCAGGCAAACCAGCGCCTCTCCCTGGTTTCACGTAAACATCCATCACCAATATCATTCGGCAAAATGACTCCAGCCGACGAGCATTTGGCGTGAGCACGCACACACACGAATGTCAAACAATGGCGATATAGCACTTAAGTCTTTCGGAATCAATGCGTCCGTCAGCCAAGTTTGTGTAATGTAACGGTGAACCGCCATACAGGTACTTTAGAAAGTGTCAGAAACAGAAAGACCTGAAGTGCTCTATTGCTCACGTTCGTGGCAGCAGCCAAGTTATTTCCTATAAAATGATATTGGTAACGGAGGTTTTAGTGAAGCCAGGAGACATGGTTACGATGATTTGATCACCCAGATAGTAAAAAATAGTAATACTTGCCACCCTAACTGCTCCCGGCAAGCTGGTTGTTACATGTTTAATGGTTGTCACCGCCGTCGGTGTATGAATGTTTGTGTCTGAATGGGTGATTGTGAGGCAAAAATTGTAAAGAGCCAACGTGTGTATATTTTTTTGAATGAAGGTCGAGATGTGAGGGAAAACCACAAGGATTACAACCAGATTCTACTGGATGTCAGGAGATCAATGAAAAGGTTTCCTAAAGGTAAATAAATCAGTTGGTCTGTGACATCATGTGTGGGTTCTTGTTAAATAGACTGGTGATCTGGCAAAGCCTCGTAACAAGGTAATTGATCTCTGATTAGTTGACCCCATCCGGGTACTCGTAGTGCACTGCATGTTGCCATACTTGTCAGTGTGAACTCACCTATGCCCTCAAAATAGCACACGTACATTGTGGAAGTACGTGAATTGAGACACAGCATATCTCTCTCTCTCTTTCTCTCTCTGTGTCTGTGTGCGTGTGCTTGTGTGCATCAAGGCATGCCAGCGCCTCAGCGGGCTGTGCTCCAGGAGCAGCTGACGGACGTGATGCTGGAGGTGTTGCGCCGAAGCCCCCAGCTCCACTACTACCAGGGCTACCACGACGTGGCCGTCAGCCTGCTGCTGCTGGTGG
Organism: Merluccius polli; assembly: GCA_030340625.1. NCBI lineage: Eukaryota > Metazoa > Chordata > Actinopteri > Gadiformes > Merlucciidae > Merluccius > Merluccius polli. The sequence goes on along the minus strand of JAOPHQ010005819.1, from coordinate 47,280 downwards.
GCGAGAGGACCGCCATCGCCATGCTGCACACGCTCTCCAACCACCACCTCCGGTAGGTGCGGGCCGTGGCCCGTGGGAGACTCGCTTACGTATTTCTTTGTATTTCTCATTCCACTGGTACCAAACTAATGATGAGAACAATGTGATTTATTTTGGCAACAAACTCGCGGTTGAGCGTGACAAGCAGTGAGGCGTAGCGTGTTTTGCCATCATGTACCCTTTAAGCCCCGCCCATAAAATAATAGTTTTTGTTATCTGAATGAGAAGTGAGGCAGGATTAGATATTTGAAACCTGAATTTGCGTCTCTTGGAACCGTTGGGGAACAGTGACTTACTTAACCCGTTCTGAGACATTCGCGTAAACTATTAACTATTGAACTATTTACATTAACAGCGAAAATTGAATGGCCCTTTTCTTTATCCTTTCTAGCTGCCTCAGTGGTGACACACACAACATAATAGCATTCAACTTTTTTTGTGCCGACGTCAATCATTACTATTTTATTATTTACGGCACACCCCGTCAAACCTGCAAGCGCCTCAGATGACCCCTTCAAACCGTTTTTTGACACATTTTATTACACAAAAGGACTTTTTTTTCTTTCACTTAAACCCTGGCGTATGCTTGATAATAACTCCGCCTTTGAATTTATGAATACATTTACTGGTTTTCTTCTTGCGTGACCTTGGACTATAAATAATTTATCAAGATTCATACATTTAAACGGAAGTATTCGTGTCAATAGGAAGGTTTCATTTCTGTGATCTGAAGTTTGATGAAAGAAGTTGAAGGCCGGCAAGCGACAAGTTGTGGTTATTGTTGTTGTGAAACCCTTCGATAGTAAGTGCATTTAGTAATGTCTAGCGTATACAACTGGCGATGATTGCGTTGTGTTTCTAATACCGTTTTATTTTAAAACCTCTCAAAAGATTTCTGTTGTCCTCTCCATGTCTGCCCCCCTATTCTAGAGATTTTATGGACCCTACCATGGACAGCACTAAGCACATTCTAAACTACCTGATGCCTATTTTAGAACAGGTGGACAGAGAGCTGCACGCCTTTTTGATCAGGTACACTATGCGCGCACATACACGCACGCACGCACATACACCGCCATGCACTAGATGGCAGAATTATTTATAATAATGTATTACTTATGTATTAATATGTACGCATTTTTTGCTCATTCCTCAGCATTTGGTGGTGTGAAGACAGTTTGCAGTGTCACACCGTGCCGAGTATATACTATAGGATATGGGATAGTCATGTCAGTTGAAATATGAATGTCAGTGGTGATGTCACTAGTAAGGTAAATGCTTTGATACAAAGCAATCTACCAAGACCACCGACCCAACTGCTGACACCCTTTAGGAAGACTAAGTCTGTATTGTGGGTGGTTATTCGTCATGGTCGTGTCTTTTATTTGCATCGCAAAATTCTTCAACTCAGAATTAAAATACACCATTATGGGCCGACGATATGGACTTCCCCCAGCAGTAAAATGCCTAACTTTAGGAGTTAGGAGTTTAGGATTAAGTCAAGCCTATATTATTATTTTATTGATTATAGTATTTTTAATGTTGAATAGCGTCCAAATCCTGTAGCGCCTGGAAAGCTTCAAGAATCATATAAAAAAGTAAATAAAAAAACAGCCAGACACAGAAGTAACATCACTGTCATTCCACGCTACGCCTACTTATCCATTTTCGGCAACGTCTATCTTGATCCATTATTCGGTTTCTTCTGTAGAGCGGAGGTGGGCACCATCTTTGCACTGTCGTGGCTGATCACATGGTACGGCCACGTCCTATCAGAGTTCAGACACACCCTGCGGCTCTACGACTTCTTCCTGGCGTCACATCCCCTGATGCCCATCTACCTCGCTGCTGCGGTAAGTGTAAGTGTGTGTGTGTGTGTGTGTGTGTGTGTGTGTGTGTGTGTGTGTGTGTGTGTGTGTGTGTGTGTGTGTGTGTGTGTGTGTGTGTGTGTGTGTGTGTGTGTGTGTCTCGAATCGGGACGCCTGGGACGCACGTGACGCCCCAACGTCAAGACCAGCGTGTTTGATTTTTTTTGGACCGTATTGTCTGACAGCTCCTACTGAACTAAATGTTGGCCCCTCCTCCCCGAGCCCAGGTGAAGTTGTGAAGATGCATTGCAGTATTCATTGCAGTCAAACGGGTATCGTGAAGACAAAAATGTTAGTATAGTCTGATCCTGGCATAACCCTAACCCTTGCTAATTTTTGGTTTAAATCAAATGTATTTAAATCATTCATTATATGTGGGTTTACATAAACCCATGTGTCTGCTAAATGACTAAATAGTAAATGGTAGTAAATTATAACCATAAACAAGTGACTCCGAAGCAGTGTTGGGTTGTCTGAAATGTGTGGTGCTCCAGCTCCAGTGTCCTCACCTACTGAGAGCAAGATGCATAACCCCTACCTGCTCCTTCTCCTCGTTTCCTGTCCATAAATGTACTGGAATACAGAAGTAGGGCAAACAGGGCAAGATCAGGCATGCATATGTGGGTGTCCCTTTAGAGAAACAAGGACGAGAGAGACAGGTGCTGTGTGTATGACTTTAGATTCACTCAACTGGTTTCAATTCATGGGTTCCAATCCTCCCAATGCGTCTGTGTACCACATGTTCAGTGTGTGTGTGTGTGTGTGTGTGTGTGTGCACGCACGCACGCACGCAGGCGTGTGTGTGTGCAGGGGGGAGAGAGACATGGAGTGAGAGAAAGAGATAAATGTGTGCATATTTGTTGTATTTGCTATGTATTTACAAAGTGTGCCTGTGCATTTGTACATGTTTTGGATTCTTCTGTCTGTAATTGCATGTCTGTGCATGTATTTTTGTGCGTGTGTGTGTTGTGCTAGGGGACCAGGCAGAGGGGTGTGTGTGTGTGTGTGTGTGTGTGTGTGTGTTCGTTCTTTTGAAGTGTCCGTGTCATAGCGAAAGTAGTCCACGCTTCCTCCCAGGCTAACGAGAGCGCCAGGCTCAACAACTTACCGCCTATTGCACTGCCTGCCACTCATTATATCCCAATTATTCTGCCAAGCTCCAATTAACTCAGAGAGACCCTTGTTGCTGAAATCCTTTTTCTCTCCCTCTCTCCTCTCCTCCTCCGGCAGATTGTCTTGCACCGAGAGAAGGAGGTGAGGCAGACAGAGTGTGACATGGCCATGGTCCACCACCTCCTCTCCCGCATCCCCCCGGACCTCCCGTACGAGCATCTGATTGGCCGAGCCCAGGCTCTGTTTGACCAGTATCCCCCCTCTCTGTTGGCCAAGCGGGCCGCGCTTCAGTCTCGCCGGAGGTAAGGGCAAGAAACGTGGTAGAAAGTAGTGACGCCGCTCACTCACTTATTGAACTCTTGAGGGACAGTGTTACGGGTGGAGAGGAGATGGTTTTCAAAGGCTGGTCCACCTTTAGCCTCCTCCCACCTTTTGGTGTTTCTATTAATTTAGAAATAGAAGGGGGGGAAACAGGGAAAGGCTGCATGTTCCCTTCAAGATATTTTCTCCCATACACTATTTTTATAATGATGTAAATCACTGACTTTGCGGGGAAAGTTCTTTAAAATGTGTGAAAATTAGTGTTTTCTCTTAATAAGGCTTGGTGTTTGGGCCCGGCGTGTTTGTGGCTGCTGGGGTACTTAAGCTGAGGTCATTAGCTGGCTAACACTACAGAGCGCCGACCTGGAGAAGTACTCTGCCGTACTGAGCGGAGACTATCCGGTCCTCTGGGCCCAGTAGGGCCGCTGCCGGGGTTAAATAAGGATTTCGTTCTTTCTTTACCTCTCCCCTTTTCTGTTTTTTTTCTCGGCTTCCTTCTTTCTCTTTCTTGACCTTCTCTCTTGCCTGCTTGCTTGCGCTCTTGCTCTCATTCTCGCTCTCGCTCTCTTTCTCCTCCTCCATTTTTCTCTCATTATTCATCTTTCTTTTCTCTCTTTCTTTTTCATTTCCTTCCTTGTGAAAGTGTTCCCAGACTAATTGCTCTCTTCCCTCCGTTGTGTGTTTCTATCCATCCGTCTGACAGTGCTCCTCTCCGTCATCAGACGGCACATTTTCCCCTTCTCCTCTCCTCCACCAATTAACTCCTTCCTCTCCGCCCCCCCCAACCCCTCAACTTTACCTCCACCTCCCACCCCCCAGTCTGTCCATCAGCACCTTTCAGAGCTTCCAGCGGTCCACCCTGCACCAGAGGCCCGACTCGGTCCTACGGCAGCTCACCAGGGACAAGTGCTCCTCCGCCTCCAGACATGGTGGTGAGAGATGTCATTCCTACGGCTGGGCAATATGTCAATATTACACTAGTATGGTAATATGAGACTAGATATCGTCTTACCGGAAAATGTGCTACATCGTGAGATAATATATTTTGGCCAATATCGCCCAGCCCTACACCTCATTGTTAAAGCACCCAGGGCCCATCAGTCATCAGTGCTGTGAGGGGGCCGCTGTAGTAGTTACCTTCTAGACGGAAACTGTATGTATATATATTTTAAATTCAATTATATGCATCAGTTAGACCGTTTATAATGGTATTTTGAATTCATAAGCATATCGTAATATTTATCAATATCATGTAATATTCCCCATAATTATCGTGATAATACATTTTACACAAGTGGGAGTGTCCACCCAGATCTATGATGGCTAGATCAGCGTACCAGCCTATCCAGTGGACTGCCAACTAGTAGGCTGATCTATCCATCATACATCTTGGTGGACACTCCCACTTGTGATGTCACTAGAGGGCAGATTTCGAAAAGGCTCGTAATGGCTAATCATACTCGCACCCAGTGGTCAAAATAGGGGCCCTTTAGCTTCTCCTTGTCCGATTTGAACGAGACTCCTCATGTCGTGCTCCCTCCTCCCCAGGCCCCGGGGAGTCTGCCGTGGCCCGGGCCGAGGGTCCGGCGTGGGGCCGGGGGAACCGCATGGTGAAGATGGCCGTGTGGGGCCTGTCCGCCACCCTGGGGGCCGCCGTGTTCGCCGTGGCTCAGACCGCCATGGACTGGGGGCCGGACGTCTTGCTGCAGCTGTTTTAAAAAAGGAAAAAAGAAAAGTGTGGTGCCGATTCCACATTGGTTTACTTGGTGCCAAAGTGTTGCCATTCTTGCCAGTCTGAACATAATATGAACATACAGTATTTCAGTGCACAAGTTGTGAACACTCAAAAACACGCACTGTCATGTCCACGCCGCCGCCTCGAGAGAGAGTGCATCTGACTCGCCATCGATCCACCATCATTTATTGATCGGTTTCCATTTTGAAACATGCGTGGTGCATTTTTAGATTTCCTTTTATATTTGAGTAAAAGCTTTTAGGAATCTCTGTCTATTTCTGTTTCACAGCAACAGCCGGAAATGGAAAGCATACCAAATATAGACCACCAGAGACCCCCCCCCCCCCCCCCCCCCCCCTTTCCAAACAGCACTATGTCTGGGACTAACTTGGATTGTGAAATATTGACTTATTTTCTCCTACTGTCGTAGGGGAAATGTCAACATGACTTTCACCTCCATTCAGCTGCCATCAGGTCTCCAGAGCGGAGCCCGTCGCACTGGTCCCCGCTGAGCGCTCCTGCTGTCTGCTACAGTCACACAGAGACCTTTGCCCCCCCCCCCCCCCCCCCCCATAAACACTTTGAAACAGTTAGGGCATCAATTTTCTAAATGTAAAGGAGGACTCGCTGATGCTGAATGTTTTTTTAGTTTTTTGTAACTCCCTCATTGTTCAATTTGGGTGGGGGTATTATTGTTGTTTACCAGGGCGTTCAGGGTAACCATGGCGATGCGACAACATAGTTCACAGCCTGTACGCCTTCGCCGCTACGATGTGCTCGTTCCTTGGCTGGCAGCGATGAACTACGCCCTGTGCGTTGCTTTTACTGGGGTTATGTTTTGGTAATGAATGGTCTTTTGTTTACAGCCATCAAACCATCGCGCCCCACCCAACGCATTCCTTGCCATTCAACAGGCCTGTCAAACCATAAAGGGCATAAAGGGCACTTGAGGTGACACCCACTTGGCCCGTTCATATGGTATTATGACCAGGGGCCAACCACGCACATGAACTGCATGGTCATGCTCATTTGTCACCTCGTTTGTCACCAGCCGGGTATTTTGTGGTTTTATCAACTTGTAAGATATTTATTGTTTGCATTTGAATTTGTTATTTATTTCATTGGCTGAAGACCCGCTTGAATTATTTATATGGGAACCACTGATTTGATTGCATTAGATCTGAAGTTACAACAGCGAGACACTCTTGATTGGTTCGTTTTCGAGTTTCTATTTAGATATTATTTATTCATTTTAGTTTGTGTCTGTTGTTTCAGCCACTGATTTGTCGAGTCTCCACTGCTTTAATGAAACGAGATGGTAAATCTCCTCACAATCAAGCGGTAAGACATCGTTCTGCCTAATGAATGTTAATTTAGAAGCAACTGATATTTGCAATCAAAATCCTTTAGTAATGAATGTTTTTTTTATTGTCTTGAGTCAGGCGACCCAACCCACGTGAGTGTGCGCGCCTATGGAGAATTGGCAAGAAGAACCACTCGTTTGTGTGACTATTAAACACACGTGGGTTTTGTTGTGCATATCTATAGCACTAGAGGTGTCCCTTTTCATGTCTCTCAGCGCGAAATGTGATTGTGCGCCAGTTCAGCCAAGGTGTCTTGACTCACAACGGTGTTTGATTCTTTTCATGACGCATTTTCTGTTTGTTTTGTTTTTTTGCACACACCCACACACACCCATGTGTGTGTGGGTGTGTGTGTGCGTGTGTGTGGGGGGGTGGGGTGGGGTGTGGCTATACGTTTTATTTGGACACACAAACACGTACACACACACACATTGTGTTGTTGGTTCCTGCTGAGGCAACGGTATGTAAGAGGGGCGTGATGTTGTCTTCTGAAGCAAACAATAAATGATTCACATAAATTCCTTCCTGCTGTGTGTGGCTGCGTGTTTGTGGTCTGATGTTTTCTTAGTTCAAAGGGGTTTTCCTCTCCTCCTCCGTAAAGATAACACGCCACAATGAGGTGTTGGATGTCTGTAGCGGGCAGCGCATGCAGGGCCTCCCTCCCTCCAGCTGTGGCCTGGACAGATGTTCCTCCTGACTTTTTCAAGGCACCATTGAACCTGCCTCTCTGGAGACCCGAGAGCGGTCTTCCTTATTTTTGAAGTGTGTGTGCAAAAGGGTAAGATACTCGGGCTGCACATCTGTCTCTTTGATCCCCTCAGGATGGTGAAAGGAAAGGGGGGAGTGGGGCAGAGAGAGGGGGAGGGGTCGGAGAGGGAGGGGTGAGGGAGTGAGGAGGATATGCGGCCCGGGAACGAAGCTAAGGGGATGGAAGAAATGGAGAAAAAAAAGTGAAATTGAAGCACACTCCCACCAGTACACTCCCCCGTACTTCACATGAGGCGTGGGGCCGGCCGGGTCCGGGTCTGCTGGGCGTGGAGAGCAGGTGTGGAGGTGGTGGTATGCTGCGCACATCTGTCAGCAGCCTAATGAAATAAGCCCTCCCTAATTGGGCTTGTCTCACATGCTATCTAATAGCCCCAATTATCTCTCTCTCTCTCTCTCTCTCTCTCTCTCTCTCTCTCTCTCGGATAGCAGTAGAGAGTGCAGGAGCCGGAGGTGAAGAGCAGGAGGACTTGTGGCTCCGCTGCCTGGGATGCCAGGGTTCCCGGAGGACCCCGGTCTTCCCGGGCCGCCAGGTGAGAGCAGGTCCTTGTGCGTGTGTTCGAATGCTGGAGAGTAGAACTGAATGTACCCATTGGATTGGAAGCAGGTTAAGCATGTTTTGTTTATGCTGTACAGCAATGTGTAGGTGTGCTTATAATAAACCTGTTTATGGAATTGAGTGTGTGTGTGTGTGTGTGTGTGTGTGTGCGCGTCAGAGGTACATTGGGCACATCCGATGCTCGGGGGGTCTATCTCTTCTCCCTGGTGACTCTCACACACACGCACACACACACACACACGCTCTCGTGCTCTCAAACACGCACATACACACTCTCACTCACACACACACACACACACACACACACCCATGGCCAGCCTGAGTCACCAATTAAATGAGCACCTATCCTGCCATGACATCATTAGCCATGATGCTGTTCATTAGCAACTTTATTCACATCTCAACATATGTCATTATGCCATTGTCTTCTACTGGGGTACATGTGTTGTAATTTGAGCTTTCTTGTGAAGTAGATTAATTTCAACTTTGTTCCTTGTGAACAGCTAATGTTCAGCAGCAGAGTGTCTTCATCCTAATTATTATTCATTAGAGATTATAGTCAAAGCACAGAAAATGAAGGTATAGTGATCTAAAATCAGCCAAGTGAGACTTGTGTTGTATTTTCGTTTTGAAATTGATATTTTACGCACGCACGCGCACACACACACACACACACACACACACACACACACACACACACACACACACACACAGTCAAGTCTCCCCATATCAATCTCCCTTTGTACTTTTTTTCCCGCCAGCCTGGTAATGATTAGCGTTGCATCGGCGGGAAGGATGGAAGGATCACCTGCAACCACCTCATCCCCAGCCCACATCGAAACGTGATGCAAGGCTGCAAGGTTTGATCTTTGAACCCCCAGCAACCTGGTCCCCCCCTGCCTCCCCTGCTTCCCTCCCTCCCTCCCTCGCACCTTGCATAACTGGAGGAATCTCCTAGCTCAGTATCAGCTGTCCCTCTCTCCCTGCTGATGCAATCTTGCACAATAATCCGGCTTTACCACTTCACACTCATTTCCTGCCTGGCTGAACTTCCATCTCTCTTAATGATATTTGACCTTTCTGCTGTTCGCCCTCAACAAGAGGCTGATTACCTCATGTATATATATATATATGTATGTATATCACACAATTCAACTTTGAGGTGAAATTAATTGCTTAATAAACCTGAATGTAATTGGGCAACAATTGCTGTGTGTGTGTGTGTGTGTGTGTGTGTGTGTCTTCTTCCTCCTTAATGGGGGGTCATGGAGACACGGTGACCTTTATACCTTTTAGATTTTGTAATTGTGTTGAAATAATGAAAATAAATATAAAACAATGCAATTTCAAATAAGATCGTAAGAGTTTGATTGTCTTTCGTGGGTTCAGGTGTGGCGACGACCATCTGAAAGGTTCTGGGTTTGAACCCCAACGTCCGCGGCCGACCTGTAGGCCTCCCTGAGGAAGACGCCTCACCCTTGTGTTTAGCTGGGGATGTTTCAAATAAGATTTGCTGTTTAAGTTGAAACCGTGTCTTAGTACTGGACCGGCCTGCAAGACACCCTCGTGTATAATCTGCTTTATACACACACACACACACACACACACACACACACACACACACACACACTCTGCAGGGATCAGCCTAACAAGGGACTGCAAGCATATTTTACAGTCGGATGAAATCTGTCTAATTCTCACATAAACATACTTTCTGAGATTCAAACACACACACACACACACACATGCGCATTAGAGTAGCGCATTAACAGCAGCTGTGCACAAGTTTTATGATCAGAATATATCTATCAGTCACAAGTTGTACGACACACACACACACACACACCCACACACACACGCCGCGACCAATCTGTCTTACATTCAATTTAAAATGCAGAGCGGAAAAAATGTGTGTAGCTGGCAAATGTCAACAAGGCAACAATTTGTCTTAAATTTTGTGGCTATGGGTGGGCTTTTTAGATGGACTTCTATCTATCTAATGTATGTTGGAATCGTGTGTGTGTATGTGTGTGTGTGTATGTGTGTTAGACCTGTGTGTGTGTGTTTATGTGTCTGTTTGGACTTGTGAAATATGAATTTGCTGGTAAATGTCAAGAAGTTGGCAGCCCTAATGGCCAAACTGACAAATGATCCAGAACGCTACTGTATGATTTGATTGGTTGAGAGACTCTTGTTCATTGTGATGCATCTATCATCACGTTAGGGGTGAGCGAGAAGAGTGCGTGCGTGTGTGTGTGTGTGTGCGTGTGCGTGTGTGCGGGCGGGCGTGTGTGTTTGGCCTCGGGTGTTGGTGTAGAAAACAGGGACTCAAATGTCATCTTGGTGGCCTGCAGCTACAGTCAGATTATGTTGCTGCTGTTGTTTCTGTGTACTCAGTCGCTCAGTTGCCCCCCCGCATGTCTGCACATCACCTCTGGTTGTCTGTCCTCTACCACCACCACCACCACCATGAAGTCCCCACAAACTGATGAAACAAGGTTCAAACCCGGGGCCCTGGGTTTGAACCCCGGGGGGAGGGGGGACCACCAGGAGGTCATACAGTATGTTCTCCCCGTTTTCACGTGGGTTTCCTCCCACACCACAAAAACATCACCCATGGCAACGTACCTAAGGGTTTGCGATTGGTTGATGTGCTTGGTTTGTCAGCGGGATGACTCTGCCTGACACTGTTATGATCCAACTTTCTTGTATTTCCCCAGACCTCCGTCAGCGTGTGATGCGAGAGAGAGAGAGAGAGAGAGTCTCCCTAGCGGCTCATTCTCAGAAGAGCGAGTGCACAGCTGTTCCTCGGCCTTAGCCCCCCCCCTTAGCTTGTTAGCGTCCAACTGCACACCTCAAGATGGAGAGCGGGCGGGCGGGTGGGCCCAAAGATTACACATTCACACACAGAGAGAAGTTAGACTTCATGAATGAACCGGTGCGGCGGCACAGTGCCGCCTCACAGCAAGAAGGTCCTGGGTTCGAAAACCCCCGTTCTGCGGTTTCCTCCCACAGACCATAAAACATCCATGTGAGGTTAATCCTCCTGCCGGTGCCCTTGAGCGCTGCTCAATGCAGAGATCACTTCTTCATCTTCTTGAAGATGGCCACACCGGGGGGGTGGGATAGCAAGTAGTTGCTGTGTGATGCTGAGGACAGCAGCATTTAATACTCATTAATCACTGTAGCATTTAATACTGTCAGCTTTAGTGCGGGAGGAATACAGCATACAGAAAACAGTTTCTCAATAGGTTGCTTTAAGCATTTCCTCTCCTCTGTATTAGTAACAAGGAGACGAGAGAAATATATATATATATATATATATATATATATATATATTTAATTTTCCATGAGATTAGTGTGTGTGTGCATGTTTTTTCTGATTGCTCTGTCAGAACTGCGGATGTGACATAACTTAAATTCCTATTTCAATCTCACTTCATCGCACATCTGCTGGAATTTGAATTAACTATTGGCTTAAGTTGTTTGCAGCCATAGATTTACTATTTATGACCGTTTTGAAATGAGAACTGACAAAATGTCTTCACTTTTTTTTTAAACCCAAACCGACTTACAAGTATATATAAATATATTGGAGATAAACACACAAACACACCACAACACTTTACCACAGTAACAGAAATAGATGGCTATATATATAGAGAGAGATATATACATATGTATATATCTATATAGATAGATATATACATATGTATATATTTGGCGCTTTCATTTGTCAACACATGGAAATATATGATAATGACATCAGCCTACTTGCTCTGAAGTGTGTTTTAAAGAAATATGAAACCTTCAACTATCAGTCAATGTTCATCCAAATCGAATTGACTTAAAAATTGTCGTCTTCAACAAGCTGTAAAACAAGTTAAATAGGAAACATGCAAGAGGATAATTAATTGGGAGCTGACCAAATCAGATGAATGGCTCTGTGTATGTAGTAGTGTGTGTGTGTGTATGCACGTGTGTGTATGTGTGTGTGTTTGTGCATGCACGCGTGTGTGTATGCATGCGTGTGTGTGTGTGCGTGTGTGTGTGTGTGTGTGTGTGTGTGCGTGCATGCACGTGTGTGTGTGTGTGTGTGCGTGCGCGCGTGCGTGCATGTGTGTGTGTGTGTGTGTGTGTGTGCGTTCATGCATGTGTGTCTTATTATACCTATTAGGAGCCTACGTCACGTCTGTGATCGGCCGCTTGCCGGTTGGTGAAACAGGCGGTGCAGTAGCGGTGAGGAGTGGAGAGAGCAACGTTGACGCTCTCCATCATTTTACTGCGGACGTCTGCAGTAGGAAGAACGCAGGTTTCTGTTGGCCTGCTGCTACTGCAGCTGGTGGGAACATGGAGTTACGGAAATATGCTGACACACATGCACTTATACGCAAACACACACAAATCCTCGAAACATATGAGCATAGCCTCTGCCACGCATACACACAGAAACACCTGTGTGCATGTGCACGCACACACATGCACACACACACACAGTCTGAGGCGAATCCGGAGGATTTGTGAGAGAGAGGGAGAGGGGGAGGGAGGGAGGGAGAGAGGGAGAGAGACGAGTTAAATGTATTTAGATAAAATAATAAATAATTTAAACACAAAACTCTTGCAGTTGCATTCGTCTGCTGAGTGGGCAGAATCAGATGGAAGAAGGAGGGAAGCAAGGAAGGGGGATGAAAATGAAAGGTGACAGGGAGGATGAAACGTCGTCCGTGTCAGAGAGACATGGAGAGACATGGAGAGGCTTGGAGAGAGAGACGCTGAGAGGAAGAAAGAAAGAGAGCAGGAGACACGGAGAGGAAGCAGGAGAGCAAGGGGGGAGAAGAGGACGGTTTCACATGATGCCACGCGCACCCCAAGCCACCATCTTGGTGCTTCTTCACCTGTTTCCAACCATAACGGAATTAGTCTCACTGGCACACCGCTTGGTCACGAAGTAACCAAGATGGCGGCTTGGACTTCGTTTTATGAAACTTCTTCAGATCACATGACTGAAACCCCCCTAATGCTTTCTTTCTTCGGTTGGCTTGGGGCTGGCAGCGGTAGCAGGAGAAGAGGAGGAGGAGGAGGAGGAGGAAGAAGGGAGACTGAGAGAGATGGAGGCTTATCTCTCCTCGCAGGCTGCAGAGGGGTCAGCCTGCAGACCGACTGAGGTGGCGGAGAGCGAGAGAGAGGGAGGGATGGAGGGAGAGAATGGGAGAGAGGGGGGATGGAGGGAGAGAGAGATGCAACAATGGTCATGCCACCTGAGAGCAGAGAAAGCCAATCAGAGAGAGAGAGAGAGAGAAAGAGAGAGAGAGAGATGCAGAGAGTGATGGCATTTCAAAAGTCAACTGTTGCACTTGTTTGAAATACGGCGTGAAAACACGTCAGTAGTGACGATAATACCAATCTGTTTGGCTCTGTGGGAGTGCGGTGCGAACACAAAGAGTGGAGTATTTTACATCTCATCAAAACATAATCGGATGCAACCTTCACAGCCTGATGGGAAAACGCACAAATCAACACGATGAGATAAGCTTTCCACGCCGCACTCCAACCACCAGATGCGTATTCTGGAGGAGTCCGGTCAATAGACCACAACACACCGATCCATTTACATCCCATAAGCCATCGACCGAAAAACAACTGGCAGGTCGATCGGTTCGAACGGTTTCTCGCTGTGGGTTTTTGGTTGGCGGGATAGCTGACTGAATCGTTTTCAAGTTAGGCTCAATTTTTATTGGTGTTCATCACAACACCATCTTTGTCCGCATTCAGTTTGCAAGAACCGAGATGGCCGCCATAGGGGAATAATAAGGCCCACTGAGGCACACTGTCCATAAGATGCTTCTTCTGCTCTATAAAAACACATATCTAGTGCTGGATCACTAAGCGGCCAGCCCTGACTCTTATCTGCTGAGTAAGGCTGTAGTGACCTCCCAGCAGTGCGCCTCTGGGCCAGCAGGGGCCGCCAAACAAGAGAGCAACACGGTATCATTTTGGTTTCCACTGTGGACTCACTGCCAATGGAATATTAGTTACTATATTAATATACCTTAGTTATGTACAAGTAATAATTGTTATATTGAGTGTTATGTTGAGTATTAGTACTTCACTCATTCATTCGGTCGCTCATTATTTTAATTGTAATGGTAAATGTCAGTAATGGACCACTTGCATCCATCTCTCTCTCTCTCTCTCTCTCTCTCTCTCTTCTCCTCCTCCTCCTTCTTCTTCTGCTTCTTCTTACTGGCCTGTCATAGATCAAAATGTTATCTTATCTCTCCATCTCCCCACTCCCCGTCTTAAAGCAACCAAACCATGAAGACACTCAAAATATAAATATTATACTATCATGGCAATCATCACCGCCCCCCCCCCCCTCTCCTCCGCCCTACATTGAAGCATCTCAAACAACATCAAACAGAAAGAACTGAAAGCCATCCTGACAGCTTTCACGGCAGGGCTGGTTTCTAGAGTAAACAGTCGACAGGAAGCGCTGATACAACCGATTCTGTGCTCTCCCTCGATGCAATATCTAACCCCCCCCCTCTCTCTCTCTCTCTCTCTCTTCATTTGTTCATTAAGGTCAACCTGATTTTGGGTGGGTGGTGTGTGTGTTTGTGTGTGTGTGTGTGTGTGTGTGTGTGTGTGTTTGTTTGTTTGTTTGGAGAGAGAGAGAGAGAGAGAGAGAGAGAGATGATGAGCGATGCCTTAATGGGGTTTGGAGCTAATGAGAGAGAGAGAGAGAGAGAGAGAGACTTGGAGTGAGCTGGGAGAAGGAGAGAGAGGAAGACAGAATGAGGCAAGAAGGGGAAAATGAAGAGAAAGAGATAGAGATAGTCGGTAGGCAGGTGGTTCTGCTCGACCAGCTCCCTTGTGTTTAATACCGCTCTCCCACTCTCACTTACTGTCTCTCTCTCTCTTCCTCTCCTCTCCTCCTCTCTCCTACTCGCTCTGCTTCTTTCCTTCTGCCGTTTAAATCTTCTCCTCTTTTCTCGCTCATCTTTCCTAGTTTTATTAAATCTCACAGCTATTCATCTCTATCTACCTAGCTCTACCTATCTCTCTCTATCTCTATCCAGCTCTATCCCTCTATATCTCTATCCAGCTCTATCCCTCTATATCTCTATATCTCCATGCCTTTAAATATCTATCTCTGTCCATCAATATCACTTTCTATATCTATCTATCTATCTGTCTGTCTGTCTGTCTGCATCTCTATAGCACTGTGTGTGTGTATATATATATATATATATATATATATATATATATATATATATATATATATATATCCGTCCGTAGCTATCCTCCACTTGTGCTTTTCACACCTTCTCTGTCATAGGATGCTAGCCAGACGTGTGTGTGTGTGTGTGTGTGTGTGTACTGGGGCTTAGTCATGCTCTCCTACTTCTATAACCACTGTCTGTTTGCAGTGTTACTTACACACACACACACACACACACACACACACACACACACACACAGTAGGTAGGGTTGGCAGTGCGGGGGCTGTTGAGTGGTGTGAGGCTCTGCCAGTGGGCAGCAGCTCTGCTCCCAACCAGCCCTCCTCCACCAGGTGCAGGCTTGGCTGGTTCCCCTTCAACTGGAGTCCTCCACTACCCACAATGCAACACAACTTCTTCCATTGGAACTTGGAGAGGGAGTGAAAGAGGGAGAGAGGGAGAGAGAGAGCGAGAGAGAGAGAGAGAGAGATGGTTAACTCTCAACCATTACTGCATGATCTAATATTATAGCCTCACTTTTTCACTGTGTGGACATTTTATTTTATTTTTTAATGACTATTTTGCATCTCAAGTTTTGTCCTATTTTACCTTTTGTGCTTTTGGCAAACGTAAATGTACATTTTCCAATGCCAATAAAGCCCTTTGAATCTTGAATGAGAGAGAGAGAGAGAGAGAGAGAGAGAGAGAGAGAGAGAGAGAGAGAGAGAGAGAGAGAGAGAGAGAGAGAGAGAAAGTGCGGCAGAGAGCGAGAGGAGGGAGGAAGAGAGAGAAGGAGAGAGCAAGAGGAGGGAGGAAGAGAGAGAGCGAGAGGAGGGAGGGAGGAAGAGGGGGCGAGTGAGGGGAGGGAGGGATGAAGAGAGGGAGAGAGTAAGAGGAGGGAGGGAGGGAGAGGAGGGAGTAAGAGAGGGATGGGGCGAGAGGAGGGAGGAAGTGCAGGAGAGGGCGAGAGGAGGGAGGAAGAGAGGGAGAGAGAGAGCGAGAGGAGGGAGGGATGAAGAGAGGGAGAGAGCAAGAGGAGGGAGGGAGAGAGGGAGAGGAGGAAGAGAGAGATGGAGAGAGCGAGAGGAGGGAGGGATGAAGAGAGGGAGAGAGCAAGAGGAGGGAGGGAGGGAGCGAGAGGAGGGAGGAAGAGAGGGAGAGGGCGAGAGAAGGGAGGAAGAGAGGGAGAGAGAGAGCGAGAGGAGGGAGGAAGAGAGGGAGAGAGCGAGAGGAGGGAGGACGAGGGGGAGAGAGGGAGGAAGAGAGAGAAGGAGAGGGCGAGAGGAGGGAGGAAGAGAGAGATAGCGAGAGGAGGGAGGGAGGAAGAGGGGGCGAGCGAGGGGAGGGAGGGAGGGAGGGGGGGAGGAAGAGGGGGAGAGCGAGCGACAGCCTGGGTTCATATCAGTCCGGGTCCGCTCCGCGAGCGTGTGAATCAGTGTTGTTGATGTTGCTAAACTCATGTAGTCATGAAGTGCAGCGGAATCAATTATACGGCTAGCTGCTCTCAATTAGACTAGCCTGATCAATGTCACCCAAGATCACTGCATAATTACGCTGACGCACAGACTCACACACACACACGCACACACACACACACACACACACACGCACACACACACACACACACACACACACACACACACAACACACACACACACGCACGCATAGAAAACACACACATGCACGCAAGCATGCATGCACACGCAAGCACAAATACACACACACACACGCAATCACAAATACACACGCGCACACACACGCACGCACACCTGCACACACACACACACACACAGCAACAAACACATAGACACACACGCACATCTACAGTGTGCAGATGATTCGGTAATGAAATCATTGTGAACGAGTGGAGCGTCACTAATGAAGCGAGAGGTGAAATTTATCAAATATCGCTTTGTGAGAGGAAAGGGAATCGGGTTTGCAGTGTATGCACTTTCTCTTTGTGTGTGCGTGTGTGTGTGCGTGTATGTGTGTGTGTGTGTGTGTGTGTTCAGACATTGTTGTTGGGATGTTAATGAGCGGTTAGGCATACTGGTGGTTAGATGTGGTCTGAGCTATCAGTTACCATCTAGAGAGAGATAGAGAGACTGGTACACAGACTGGCAGAGAGAGAGAGAGAGATACAGATACAGATACAGAGGGGGAGGGAGAGGGGGAGGGAGAGAGGGAGAGGGGGAGATGTATGTTTCTCCTCCAGCCCTTTGGCAGTTCCTGTCTGGATGTTTGTTCTGTTTGTTATAATATTTAATGCTACCACTACTGCAAGTCCATTCCACTTGATCAGTCCAGAAGCTCTTTATCACTATTACACTCAACCGCCTGTGTGTGTGTGTGTGTGTGTGTGTGTGTGTGTGTGTGTGTGTGTGTGTGTGTGTGTGTGTGTGTGTGTGTGTGTGTGTGTGTGTGTGTGTGTGTGTGTGTGTGTGTTATCTTCTGATCGTAGTACAGACAGTTTGATTAAACAAGGCTGATGAAGTCACTCTGATGTCTGGCTTTGTTCCAGCTCTGTAGGGAATGTGTGTGTGTGTGTGTGTGTGTGCATGTGTGTGTGTGTGTGTGTGTGCGTGTGTGTGTGTGTTCTAGGCCTGTGTAACTGTGTGTATGGGTCTGTGTTAATTGCTAATCCCGGTCTTATGGGCTAGCTCTCCATAACATGCTGTTGTGGCCCAGAAAGCGCGGCTGATTCATGACATGATCCATCACCCCGGCAATATCATGATTAATGACATCACGACTCATCGCCATGGTGACGCGATGATGGAAATAAATGCATTAATAATCTACCGGTCAGATTACACTGATGAAGATGGTAGGAGAGACAGACAGACAGATAGACAGAGAGAGACAGGCCGACCAGCTGACAGACAGACAGACAGACAAACAGACAGGTAGGTAAGAAGCCAGGCAGATAGATAAACAAAGAGACAGACAGGCTGGCGGTAAGAAAGGAAGGAAAGAGAGAGAAAGATAGAAGGCGGAGAGGCAAAAAAAGGCAAGACCAGGAATGAAAGAAAGGAAAGAAAGGAATGAAAGAAAGACATAAAGAAAGACCAGCCTTGTCAGTCTCCCACTTAGAAAGAGAGAGAAAGATAGAAGGCGGAGAGGCAAAAAAAAGGCAAGACCAGGAATGAAAGAAAGGAAAGAAAGGAATGAAAGAAAGACATAAAGACAGAAAGACATAAAGACAGACAGAAAGAAAGAAAGAAAGAAAGAAAGAAAGAAAGAAAGAAAGAAAGAAAGAAAGAAAGAAAGAAAGAAAGAAAGAAAGAAAGACCAGCCTTGTCAGTCTCCCACTTAGAGAGAGAGAGAGAGAGAGAGAGAGAGCGGCAGGTGGAGAAGACAAAGTGAGAGAAACGGGGGAGAGGCAGAGAGAGAGAGAGGGAGAGGGAGAGGGTCTAACCTGGACCGGTGGAAATGTCATATTTAATAGGCGATTGATCAAGTCAAGCCTCTGTGAGTCCTGGCGTGTGTCAGGTCCATCGTCAGCACCCGGTCCTCCTGACACCGGTCCTCCCACCGGTCCTCCCACCAGTCCTCCCACCGGTCCTCCCACCGGTCCTCCCACCGGTCCTCCCACCGGTCCTCCCACCGGTCCTCCCACCGGTCCTCCCATCGGCCCGGCGCTGCTGGTTTTGGACAATGATTTTGACAGCTTACAGGGTTTTGTCTTCAAAGTAAATCACGCTAATGAAAAGCTACGAGACGCTAAGGGGTTGCCTGCCAAGTCAAAAGACAATTGGCAGGCGAACCCTTTAGCATGTAGCCGCCTTTCCTGTGTGTGGAGTACGCTAAACGTAAACTCGAGTCGTAGCTTTGTGTGTGTGTGTGTGTGTGGTGAAAATGTGATCTGAATATGATTTTTATAATTCAGGAAAGATTGGATGGAGCCAATTTTATGAAAGGCAATTTCTTTCAACACATTTTTAACATTTGACTTGTTCACCTATTGAAGTTAAATTATTATCTCAGAAGTTAAATCATCGCAGAGCGGTGCAATCCTTCAAATCTTTGATGCCATCAGAAACATTTGTACCTCTTTGAGGGCATCAAATTCAATTTCAATCTGGCATAATGTTAATTCATGTGAGGAGAACTAAAGGGACGAGAAAAAAAGTGAAAGCTAAAGAGAATAGGAGAGCGAGAGAGATGAGAGGGAGATGAGAGAGCAGAGAGAGAGAGAGAGAGAGAGAGATTGGAGAGAGAGAGAGAGGAGAGCAGACACAGAGAGAGAGAGAGAGAGAGACAGAGAGAGACAGAGAGAGAGGAGAGCAGACACAGAGAGAGAGAGAGAGAGAGAGAGAGAGTAGAGAGCAGACAGACAGAGAGAGAGAGAGAGTAGAGAGCAGACAGACAGACAGACAGAGGGAGAGAGAGGGAGAGAGAGAGAGATGAGAGAGCAGACAGGGAGAGAGAGAGAGAGAGAGAGAGCAGACAGAGAGAGAGAGACAGAGAGACAGAGAGAGAGGAGAGAGAGATGAGATGAAAGAGAAAGATGAGATGAGAGAGAGTAGAGAGCAGACAGACAGACAGAGGGAGAGAGGGAGAGAGAGAGGGGGAGAGAGAGTAGAGAGCAGAGGTATCATTATATGAGGAAGTCTGTTCCTCTGTGGTGTCTTTGAACAGTCCAAGTCCGTTAAACAGAGACGCTCGCCGCATAAACGCTCGTCTCTCCGCTTCCCCGCCGCCTTTCAAATGGAAATGTCCGCCCCTATGTATCGGTATATATTTCTCACAGGCGAGTTACGTATTGAATTACAGCTGTGTAGGGTTTTTTTTCC
>JAOPHQ010005819.1:0-10000 GCA_030340625.1 Merluccius polli | reverse complement strand
GTGACCGTGTGTGTGTGTGTGTGTGTGTCCACCGGTGTGTGTGTGTGTGTGTGTGTGTGTGTGTGTGTGTGTGTGTGTGTGTGTGTGTGTGTGTGTGTGTGTGTGTGTGTGTGTGTGTGTGTGTGTGTGTGTGTGTGTGTGTGCACGTGTCTCTTACCTTCTAATTGAAATGCAATGAGGTGTGAACCACTGCTTTAGAAGCCCTATCACGGCCTGTATGGAGCCTGGTTTATATGTGGACGCGTGCGGACGCATGAATGTGCCATGAATGTCAAGGCAAAAAAAAGAATGTGTGTGTGTTCATTAGTGTGTGTGTGTGTGTTTGTGGATGTGTGTGTGTTTGTGTTTCACTTCTGTGTCTGCACCTAGTCTGCAAGCATCGGAGTACCTGTGTGTGTGTTGTGTGTGTGTGTGTGTGTGGGGGGGGGGGGGGAAATGAGGGAGAGTAACATGCAACATGTTCTGATCTCATTGGAGGTGCATGCGTGCCTTTATTAAACATGTCCTCATGTGTATGTATGTATATAGTATATGCTTTTCACGCACATTCATTTGTCACTGTAAAACCAAACGCTCAAAACCACAAGTGTGTGTGTGTGTGTGTGTGTGTGTGTGTGTGCGCTACACATGGAATTCAATTTTGTCGTCTCAGACTCTTGTTAAGGAATTATCTAGAGCTGTGATTGAGTTTCAAGCGCTCCATTTCTGTCTATAATTCACTGGAGACAGAAATGTTGAATATATATATATATATATATATTACAAGCTGCATATCAGATTGCTGAAGCATAATATTGTCCTTTGAGCGCACGTAAATATTACTGATTTTTGCATGTATGCATTTGCTTCCCTCTCATCACACAAACACACACACACACACACACACACCACACACACGCGCATGCGGTTGGTTCATTAATTTATTGATACGAATCCCGGAGGACATTATTAAACGTGGCACTGTATCGTCATCAGGTATGGATTGTGTTTACCCTGAGAGGAGAGATGATGTCATCTATACAGACATACAGACGGCAGGTCCAAGGATGGCTGATGGATGGATCATACTCCTGTAGAAATCCTTGTCACGATATTTTGCAATGAAAGTTACCGTTCAAAGTAGTACAAAAATGTACATTGAAGCCGTATTTATACGACATGCCCGCGCTTATTCAATGCACTCTATTGTAACACCAAAGTCAGTATTATTTGGTCCAAAACCTCAGGAATCTCAGAAGCGTGTTCCTTGGTGAGCAGCATTTACATAAGGTGTTTAGTGCATAGGAATGAGTTTGACATCTCTGTGTTCCTCTAAGTGTTGCTGTGTGATCCACCGAAGGTGAGATCTATTAAAGCACTCTGTTACCTGTGGGAGTGTTTAGGGTGAGAAGGCCGTGCATTGTGGGAAATGGGAATTAGCATATTTAAATAAGATTTAAATCAAGCCAGGGCATCAATAAATGATTCTGTCTGCGTGAGGTTTTTTTTTTTTTTAATTTAGGTGCCGCCTGTCTCTCTGCCTGTCTGGTCTGACTCTCTCCTGTCTGTCTGTCTGTCTGCCTGCCTGCCTGTCTGGTCTGCCTCTCTCCTGTCTGTCTGTCTTTCTGCCTGTCTCGTCTGTCTCTCTCCTGTCTGTCTATCTGTCTGTCTGTTTGTCCTGGTCTATCTGTCTGCCTCTCTCACATGTCTGTTTCCTGTATGTCTGATTGTCTATATGTCTGTCTCATTTATCTGTCTGACTGCCTGCCTGTCTGTTCGTCTCAGTTATCTTAAGTCTGTCTGTCTCTCTGTGTCTGTCTGCATGTCTGCATGTCTGTCTGTCTGTCGTTTGTGTGTCAATCTTGGTGTCATCGTTTGATCTCTGCCTCTCTTTCAGAATATAATCTTGCTCCTCTGTCACTTGGTGTGTGTGTGTGTGTGTGTGTGTGTGTGTGTGTGTGTGTGTGTGTGTGTGTGTGTGTGTGTGTGTGTGTGTGTGTGTGTGTGTGTGTGTGTGTGTGTGTGTGTGTGTGTGTAGCCAGTCTAAATCATTGATTCACAATGTAGATCGTCTGTGTGTGTGTGTGTGCTCCATTAGCTTGAGACTCAAGTGCACATAAGTCCATTCACATAAAATATCTGTTGATCTAAAACAAGAAGGAGAGAGTGAGCCCTTTAAGAGGGGAAGTTTTAAATATGTAAATGTATTTTCATATTCATCATACAAAAATCCACAGGTTCACGTTAATCATTCATGCTCCATTTAAATGCCAAGAGGGATGTGTGTGTGTGTGTGTGTGTGCGCGTGTGCGTGTGTGCATGCAGCTTTGAGAAAATGACTACACAGCCGGTCTCCACAGTGTAACGTTTCACCTTTTAAAGACTGTAAAAAAAAACATGTTTGAATCATTCCATGCATGTCATTCCTAACGGATGGCCAGAGAGAAAGGAAGATATGATTTATTTCGATCACCCCTTCTTTCCACACACATGCACACATGCACACACACACACACGCACGCACACGCACACAGGTTTGTATTTAAAAGCACGTATCGGAGCGAGGCGGGCTGGTTTCGGGTCGACTGACTGCTAGAATTAGTAGCATTAGTGGTCCAAAGACAATATAAAACAATCAATACCTTCAGGCCCCAATAGGAAGAAAATCAATGTGTGTTTAATAGAAGGTCATTAGTCTCCAGACGCAGAGCGCTGGTCACTCATAGCCAATACAGCATCCAGTGGCCAAATTGTGATCTATGTCATACGGACCTTGACTAATTACATTCACTGGAGTCGCAGTACAAACCAATAAGCAGGTTTCAGCCAAGCGCTTAGTTAGGGGCAACGGTACGACACTGTGGACATTTATTTTGGGGGCTTAAGGTGTGATTTTAGGGTTTGGTATTAGGGTTCATATTAGGGTTAGGGTTTCATATTAGGGTTAGGGTTTCGTATTAGGTTTTGGTTTTAGGGTTAGGGTTTCATATTAGGGTTAGTTTGAAACCCTAACCCTAATATGAAACCCTAACCCTAATATGAAACCCTAACCCTAATTTGAAACCCTAACCCTAATATGACACCCTAACCCTAATTTGAAACCCTAACCCTAATTTGAAACCCTAACCCTAAAATGAAACTCTAACCCTAACCCTAATATGAAACCCTAACCCTAATTTGAAACCCTAACCCTAATTTGAAACCCTAACCCTAATATGAAACCCTAAACCTAATTTGAAACCCTAACCCTAATATGAAACCCTAACCCTAATTTGAAACCCTAACCCTAATATGAATCTCTAACCCTAATAGTTTTTCTTTAATAACTTTCTTTCAGAAGGTCGGAAAGACTCAGACCCAATCTCTATCTGATGGTTTATGGGGACACTGAACACGCCAGTCTTGGTCCTGAGTCATTGCGACCTTCCGTTCCGGAGATACAGCCGTGTGTAGGGTACAGAAGTGGTTTATGGTACTTCCGGTTGACGTAGAAACGTCGTGTTTGGATCCGTTGGATCGGGCGTCACCAAATTTGTGGGGACAGAGCCAACTAACAAGTCTCTACGACCATCAGAACAAAAGTTATTCAAGAAGGGCTCATCCTCCAACCCTAATGTGAAACGCTAACCCTAATATGAAAACCCAACCATATTAGGGTTAGGGTTTCAAATTAGGGTTAGGGTTTCAAATTAGGGTTAGGATTTCACATTTGGAAAAATAGCATCCACTAAATTGTATTTGTTACATCAATACGAAAGTAGGTTTAAAACCAAACACTTGTAAAAATGCTTTTTAGTTTGAAAGGTACAGATTACTTTTTTGGATTACTTTTTTGGTTTTAGGGTTAGGGTTTCCTCTTTCCATTAGGTTTCAGGGTTTGGTTTGTGATTCTAAGGTTTGGTTTTAGGGTTAAGGTCCTATTAGGGTTACTTTGTTGTATTAATTATTCGGATTACTTTTTAGGATTACTTTTTTGGATAATATTCTTTGATTAAAAGATGAAGGTGATTCAAGACCTGCATCACTCTGTTGCATAATAATGACCGGCTCGCTGTCCATTATCCCTTACTTAGATGTGTTGTGTAGAACGGTGTAACATACAACATTTACTGTAGACGTCCAACTGTTAGATGTGCTTAGATGTTAGGTGTACAACAGTGTAACATGTACAACATTTACTATAAGTGTACAACTCTTAGATGTACTTAGATGCTAGATTTACAACTGTTAAATGTGCTGTGTTGCTCAGCAAAGCTATGCTTCAGAGAGCTGTACAAGTTTTAGAGCAGAACTAGGGCCCTTAAATGTCTGTTTTCGCAACAGAACTGCAAAACTGCATCACAAATCAAACTTCTCGCAGGTTTTCGAGGGACGGAAACCAATTGGTCATGTTTATGTCCCTAGTTGAGCGCACTGTTCCAGCACTACCAATTATTTCAAACCTGTATTTTGTAATGAACAACAGTCTGTGGTTCTTGTAAACGTATTAGTACAAGTCCGTAACATATTATCCATTATGCCTGTAGCGCACGTGCACACACACACACACACACACACACACACACACGCACACACACGCACACACACACAGCGCCTGTCGCAGTGTTGTCAAGGTTAAACACAATGGCCTGACATCAGTGTGTGCGCTCACCTATGGGGCATGGCGCAACCAATTAAAGTCACATACACACACACCTAAATGTGCACGCACACACACGCCCTCTCTCTCTCTCTCTCTCTCTCTCTTTCACTCACACATAAACACAGACACACACACACACACTGTCTAATACTCACATATGCACACACACACACACACACACACACATTATATACACGTACAGTTAGTAATTAAATGCTTTTGACCTTTGTGCCAAAATGCCTCTCTGCAAGAATGTATATAAAGCAGTGCCAATGAACCTTTTTTAAATAAACAAAGCTTTTAATACCTAATAATATGTTGTTCATGAGTTACATGTTGTGGTATTATAAGATATAGGTACAATATGCTGCTGTTGAAAAATTATATACGCTTTTCAATAAAGGGTTATGTTACACAATATAAACGGTTACATACACAGTGTAACTATGTACTGTTGTAGAGCGTTACACTATATGATACACTATACTATATGACAATGTGAATTATTTAATATGTAGGCTTACTAATCATGGAGCAGCAATGGTATTATTTATAGTTGTGTGTGTAATTAGCTACCCTACCATTGTATAATAAAGACATAACTGATAAGGACGATATATCTAGAATGATGTCCACTTACGAACTGTAATGTGGATAATTACAATAAACACAACAAGTGCTAGTGCCTTAATTGTTTCCTAATTACATGCAATTATGAGATAAATGTTTGTTATCAATTTCAAATTAAGAAAACAGTGCTGTATGAATTAGGCATTAAGCGCACATTGAAAACAAATTCTCCCCACGCGATTCGATTAAGCTACTCTTTATTTAGGAAGTGAGATGAAAAAAATTGTCTAGCGTTCTTGTGCTTTACATGGTCGTCCGTACCGCCGCTGGGAGGGAAACAGAGAAACAAACCAAAACCCCTGCAGAAGAATAAAAAAATAGGAAGTCTGACAAACGTTTGTCAACAATGTCATCATCATCATCATCATCATCATCATCATCATCATCATCACCATCATCATTTTTAGTTTCAATCTTTACAGTTCCAATGAAATGATCAGACCCCCACCCATCCCCCCACCCAGTCACACCTCTTTATTTACAAGGTTGTTGTTGTTGTTGTTGTTGTTGTTGTTGATGTTGTTGTTGTTGTTGCTGCCAACCAGTTTCTGCTTGTTCAGGAACAGATGTGCGTCTTTTGAACATGCATTGGGAAAACAAATGTCCGTAGCGGACACTGTTAGCTTGTCAGTTAGTTGTGTTAACTTGAGTTTTTCACATATTTGTCATCCTTTTTGCATTTGTTTATTTAGTGAGAATTCAGCTTGGGTCATTTCAACCCTTTTTTTTTCTTCTTTTGAATAAAAAAATGTTTTTTCTTATTGGGGTGATTATTTCTGGCTACAAGGCAATGTCTAAACTCTCAATCTAAAACGCAGTCAGTGTGCTTCTATTCCCAAAAGAAAACTTGTAAAAGAGAGAATCAGAAGAGGAAGTGCTTTCATCGAAGGGTATGTAAACTAGCTCGTGACTATAATACTACGGTACAGATCATAGTAGGAGAACTAGGGGTAAGACTGTTGGTCCAGGACACTGCTGGTGCTGAAACATGGACTGAAACACAGCCAGCCTGAACGCCTCTCGCCACCGAGACACAGAATTTCTGGTTCAGGGATTTTGTAATTGTTATGGATTGCAAAACAGTTACAACTGTTGTGTGGTACCATTTACAAGAAACCTATATCCCAGCTAACCACAATAACAGCCGGTAAATAAATAATAAGTAATAATACAAACACATAAATAAATACATAAATAAATAAATACATAAATAAATCATCATCATCATTAAAATCAAAATTGGATATTAATCCTTACTTACTAAATCATACTGACATTCAATAAATATTGTAGTGGATGCCAGTTGCCATAATCAAAATACTTTGATTCAGGAAAATGGCTTTGACTGTTTAAGCTAGCTTGTTTCTTTATGTTTCAGCACCAGCGCCCTAGGCTAATACTGTCTACGCGCTACGATATTCAATAATAATGATAATAATATAAATACGAGGCAGGTAGTGCATAAACCATGTATAAAAAGACCCCGTCCTGCCAACCCCAGAGCCCTGCATCAAAGAGAGTTGTGCTTGAAATCGTTTATGAGACAATCGTCGCTAATAAACGCTAGCTAGAACTGTATCTGGATAGCAACCGTGTTTTTTTGCTCACCATAGGCGCTAACCAGCAGAGGTTTAAGAAAATTGAGTCTAAAATTTTGTGAATATTCTTTCTTACTTTCATAGTATCTGATGATTTGATGCACTTTTTTTAACAACGCTAATGTACTACAGTATGAAAATATGGTGAATGCTACTACTACAGTATTCACTGAGTCCAAATGGAAAATCCAGAAGTCACAGGTAAACAACTCATGTGAACGCAAGGGCTGTATTCCCATTCTTCATTTAAACCCCTTCATTTGACTCAACTTGGTTCAACTCCCTGAAATGTTTGTATTTTTTCCTCAGTGGTATGTAGAATAGTATTTGACAAGATATTAATGTTGTAGTTATTGTAATGATTCCATTTTTGTTTGTTTTGTTTTGTTTTTTTCAAAAAATAACCTCATGCATTATTGCTCTATCGTTTATGAATTAAATATTACCCAAGACAGAGTCTACGTTTGGCAAAATATCCCAAAGATTCATATAAATTGGCATAGATTCCATTATTAAGCTATTGGTACTTTTTTTGCATGCAGTATTAGTCTCTTTATAATAAAGTGGCAGACAAAAAATAAATATTCGTGACTAGAAAGTGTCAAATGCTTTGGGCATATTTGTAACAAAGGCAAAAACTAATCAAACAAATTAAAGTGCAAATGAATACATCTACAAAACTGTAAAAAATGAATAAATAAATAAATAGAAAATAAATAGATACGTAAGAGATATTAAGTTCAAAGCAGAATACTGTGTGGCCAAACGGCAACAGGAATACTAGCATCTAACACTTGGGGAGGAAAACTGGTATCTTTATAAGGTACCTTAGGAGGCGTTTCAAGGCATTTTCAATGTCCATGTCTCTTTTAAACTTTGCAAATAAAAAACAAAAAATATTACAAATGTTCAATATTTAGTCAATGAAGAAAGAGCTGTTTCCGAAGTCGACTGCTGGTCGGTTTGTCGGTACAAGGTCCATGGGCTCCAGGCACCAAGTTATTACTTTTAATCATCCGCCTCCTGTTTGCCTCGTCACGATCCACTGTACTTGCCTGTCAGTTAGAACAACAACGTTTTGTCATTTATCTGTGCTAACCTTTTTTTACAGTCCCTTTTATGCTAGGTTACAATCCACACTGGTTAGCAACGCAAACATACTTGGAACTGCCCCACTTCCAATGATTTGTTCGGACTCTCCATTTACCATTTTTGCTACAAAATCTGCAACAGGTTTCTCAGTATTATAACTGAAAATCAATTAACCCAAAGACGTTTGCTTACACCCATCAAAAGTTCTTTAAATGTACTGTACTTCAAAGTACTGGTGAGAAAGTTATGTTTTACTTTCATTTAAAAAAGCCAAAATATTATTTGTTTCAAACCTGATGCTGTGTTCAATTGTCTATCTTTCGCCTTTTTGGTGGCTTGATTACAAAATGTCAATGGTCAAACCCATTCATGCTCAAGTGCTAATGATCTTGGTAAAGTAGACTTTAGCCAATTTTGCTTCATATTATTATTATCCCAAATCCTTGTATAAAATTGTATTATAGCAGAAATTAAACTGGCAACAATATTTTTCAAACAGCATAATGTGAATATTTAGTTCTCAAAAAAGTTCTGTTTAATCTAATTGCAAGAGAGCTGAATATTTGATGAATATTTGTGTCTGTCGGAAATAACAGAGGCCTGTGCTTTTGTGTCATCTTGGCATCGACATACAAAACAGTCAAGAAGAGAGATTTGTTTCAAAATGGATTGCGTTCAAAATATTAAAAAAAAAAAACGGGTGGGCGCTAGAGTTAAACGGTGCATACATGTTTTGTCAAAAAAGGGAGGGTGAAATTGACCAAAATGTACCATATCAAGTCACCGCTTCATACCGTAACATAGTCTCCGAAAGACAGCTTTCCTTTGACTTAATCATCAAGCCAGCGTGACAAAAAAAAACAACCGCCAAAAATGCAAACCGCTGAGCTTCCACATCAGTCCCCCAGGGAGCTGAGCGGCGAGAAGGCTCCCTTGAAGCACGCCGACTCGTAGTGCTTGTTCAGGTAGCTCTTGAGCGCAAAGGTCTTGTCGCAGCGCTTGCACTTGTAGTGCTTGAAGGCCGAATGCGTTCTGCATGTGCGCCCGCAGGTTGGAGCGGTCGGCGAACGCCTTGCCGCAGTGGGCGCAGCCGAACGGCTTCTCGCCCGTTGTGCGAGCGCATGTGGCCCTGCAGCAGCCACGGCCGGCTGAACGCCTTGCTGCACACGTCGCACTTGTGCTTGAGGTCGTGGGGTCAGCAGGTGCATGGCCATGGCGGGGCATGGACACGTACACCTTGCCGCACGTCGGACACTTCTTGGCCATCTGCTGTCGATGCTGCGGTGCGTCTGCTTGTGGCGGCTCAGGTTGGAGGACGTGGGGCGTACGTCTTGCCGCACTCGCCGCACGTGTGTCTCTGGATGCTGTCGCCGCCGGCGCCGCCGCCACCGACTCCGCCGCCGCCGCCGCCGCTGATGCTGCCGCCGCCGCCGCCGCTGCGGGGGTTCCCCCAGCGCTTTCCCGGCGCGAACCGCCCGTCCGTGATGAAGAAGGCGTCGACGCGTAGCCATCGCTGACCGCCGCGTCGCCGTTGATGGTAGCCGCCGCCCGCCAGCCCGCCCGCTGCTGGCCGCCGACGAGGACGCCGAGGACGCCTCGGAGCGCGGGGCTGTCCGCTGGTCCGAGTCGCCGTGGAGACCGCCGTAGTGGGGTGTCGTGCAGGCGGGTCGTAGGAGGACGGGCCGGGCGGCGGCTCGGCGAGGGGACCTCGGAGGAGGAGAGGACGGCGGCGGTGGCGGCCGCGTCGCTCTCCACCACCCACGTTGTACGGCGATGGGGGTCAGGTAGTCGCTGACGTAGCCTGGGGAGAGAGAGGGGTGGAGAGAAGAGAGGTATAAGAGAGGTATAGAGAGAAGGGGTAGAGAGAGAGGTTGGAGAGAGAGAGAGGTTAGAGGCAGGAGGGTATAGAGTGACGGTTGGAAGAGAGAGAGGTTAGTGAGAGAGGGTGGAGAGAGAGAGTGAGGTTATATGAGAGAATATGAGAGTGGTTTGGAGATGAGAGTGAGGTAGTAGAGAGAGGTGGAGAGAGAGAGGTAATAGAGGAGGTGGGGAGTATAGA
>JAOPHQ010005818.1:30000-45892 GCA_030340625.1 Merluccius polli | reverse complement strand
CATTTAAAAGCCCAACGGCCACACTATTGCCATCGTTGGAGCTCCTTGCCGAAATAAAACAACAAATATGTGCCACATGCAAATCCTTTTATTTTTATTTTTTTTAAATGTTTTAAAAGTTAATTAACAGTATGTACAAAAGACACAATGCCAATCAACTCACGATTAAACCTTCAATTAAACCTAAGACTGGGTACCGGATCCTTAATGGAGTTATAATGAAAAAAAAGGGACTAGGACTGCATTTGACTTTTTAATATTGCGTTTTGGGCAAGACTCCCTTCTTGAAGGCTGAAGAAATGTGCAATATTGAAAGTCAACTTGGAGCACCCGCCCGAGTTCTTTCTCATTTAAAAAAGTATGATAAGTCTGGTTCCTGCAATAATTCCGATAATTTTCCCTTCCCAAATCCCTCACCCACCTGGAGGATGTAGAAGCGAACGTTGGTGGGCACGGGGTCGGTGTGCGGGTGCTGCTCCTGCTTGGGGTGCGTGTACAGCAGGCACACGGTCCTGTAGGCCTGCAGGCTGCGTTCCTGGCAGAAGGACCAGCAGTGCACAGGCTTGGCAAACTTCCAGGTCATAGGGCAGCAGGAAGGCGATGGTCTTGCACAGCAAGGAGTGAATCTCGGGGTTGGCTTGCAGATCACACATCCGCAAGCCCCGGGCGCAAAGCTCCAAGCAGAACTGGTCCCCTTCGCTGCCCAACTGTACAAAGAAACATTCACGCCACACACACACACACACACTTAAGTAAAACACTAGCCCAACTGATGATTTGTCAATGACTGCATCGTTGGAGAGAAACGGTATGCCAACGCACCTCTGCATTGACCACTTTGATGAAGGGGAATATGGCTCTGATGTTGGTAGCAGTGGAAGCCAACTGCTGGCACTCCACCAGGAATCCCTGTCCAGATGGGTGGGCTCGGAGAAATAGCCTGCTCCATAGAAAGACAAGGTCCCTGGAGGACGGCATGGGGATATATACATATTACTCTCTTTACATACAATGTAAAATGGCAAATAGCTTACAAAAGTAATGTGAAGAGGTTCCACAGCAAAAGCACACTAACCAGATGTAGTACATGTCCCCATTTTGTAGCTGCTGGCTTAGAAAGGCCTTGCACAGGGACAACAAAAGCTCGTCTTTCTCGACACTCACCGTGTTGCAGATGATCTCCACCGCATCACGGCCATCTATCTCTGCCATCTATGTTTGGGAATTACACAAATACCATAGACCAGGTTAGCCATTTGCATTTGCCAGTTCCTGGAAAAGACAGCTGTAAAATACTATAGTGTTACACTACCATTAGTGTTCAGACTTATAAAAAAGTGGCGGGGGGGGGGGGGGGGGAATTGATACAGCATAGTATCGCATTTTTAGCGTGGCAATATTGTATCAATACACTGACGCCAAGTCGATTTTTTTAGGTACTAGAATTGTAAGAAATCCGAACAGTGACCTCTGCTGGCGTAATCCCAGTATGCCTCATATCATTTTTCTCCGATATATGTTAAGTTTGGATGCGTCGTACCTAAGTTGATGCGCTGCAGCTAATGATTGTCGAGTCATGCCGACTGCATTTGTCTTTCCTTTGTTAATGTGTGTGTTTATGAAACACATTCGCGTACATACATTTACTTTGTTTCCTTATATTGACGTTTGTGACAAGTTCGTTTCATGATTGATATTTGTCTGGTGCATATTTACCACTGTCTTACATGCCAACTTATTAACCACTGATAGTGGCATGATCGTGTGTTAATATTGTAGTGATGGTACATGTATGTTATGGTTTCTTGCAGACCACACCTGTATACCAAGGCAGCTTTATTTATATAGCGCATTTCATACACAATGGCAACTCAATGCGCTTTACTTAAAACAAACATTTAACAATAAGAATTGAAATAAAAAAAATAAAAACAACTACAGAAGAATAGAAAGAGAAAGAAATAAAATACTATAATAGAGCAGCATAAAATAATGATTAAAAAGGACATAGTGCAAATGAAAGATTACAATTTAAAGTGCTTTGAACGAGCTCAATCATAAGCACAGGAGAAGAAGTGTTTTTAACCTGGATTTAAAAATGTTCACAGTCGGGGCTGATTTCAGTTCAGCATAACAGCTAAAAGCTGCTTCACCATGTTTAGTTTGAACTCTGGGCTCCACTATCTGACCTGAATCAGTAGATCTCAGGTCATGCACACACATCTCCCACTGCATGCACACACATCTCCCACTGATGTTCACATATCCCCACAAGTTCAAGGGCTGATAAGAAAATTGAAGGAAATATTGCTTCCAAGAGCCTGATTCTCTGACCGAAATCTCTGTCCATCATCAGCCGCCTCAGCCAGCAAGCTTTAAACGAGGTTTCCCCGCGAATAAGAATAATAAACATCAACTGCTTTTTCAGTCCACTAGATGGTGCCGAGTTTTTTTTTTTCTGGTGAGGTCAGAGGTCTGATTGAAGTGAGATGAACAAACTGAAACCTTTATCTGATAAAACAGATGTTGACAAAGTTTTCCTTTGGAGACATAATTTGCAGTTGAAAAACGGTAATATATCGGTTATATATGTTACTGAAATACTCGCAAAATGATTAAAATCACAATAATATCGTATTGTGACTTAAGTACAATACCATTAACTAAATAATCCACAATTCCTAGCATTTTTTGGTCTTTTTGCAACATAAGAAAAGTGACCGAGAGAAGTTAATTAGTCGCTTCTCACAAAGGAAAAGAAATCCATTACAGAAACTAAAAACATTATTTCAGTAAACTCAAAAACACATATCAAAGTGTATATCATACATAGTTCTTCTAGCTTTGCATGTAAAAAACAATGTAGATTTTATGTTCAATGAACCACCTTTCCACCTTACCTCCTTGTGCAGGTGTTCATGTAACGAAGCCTTATACAGGCAGGTGAGGTAGGCCTGGTGAAAGTACAGGTGTTTGCCAGCCTTGCGGTTCTCCAGGCAGCTTTTGGCCAGGGCCATCGCCTCCTGCAAACGCTCACACGCCTGCAAGTAGCGCACACGCAATTCCAGGAACAGAGGGACCTCCGAGCTCAAGTACCCCTCAACTGGTTTTTGGAGAGAGTTGAGAGAGATTCAGTAAACGAATGAAAGGTAATGTTAACGTTTGTTCTAAATTATTCTAAATAGATACATTAAAAACAGTCACGTTTTGGGACCACATGTGACAAACTCACAAAGAGGCACTGCAAACACGGTGGCAGGAAACACAGACAAAGTGATTCTTGGATGTGTACTTTAGCATACCGTCCGTCTGTGGAACAGGAGCCTCTTGCAGAATGTCCTGAAGCACTGGACTTTCCCAGGGTCCCCCAACTTTGATGATCTGCTTCACTTGTTTCATGTAGATGTTGCTGTGCTGCAACAACTGTGAGTGGCATGCCTACAAAGTCGGACAAGAAGACTCCGTTGCTTAGGTTTGGGTTTCTATTTGACAACACGAGTCATCTACTGTAAGACTACTCGCAACATACTAGTTCAATTAAACCAGTAAAATGAGGCGTTTGCATTTCTTTCGCACCTGAAATGAATCGATGATGTCTTTTAAAGGGTACTCCGCAAACTCCTCCTTCCTGAAGAAGAGCATAAGCTCAAAAAAGCTCCTGCGAGACAAGATGATGCTCAGTTAAACATGCAATGCAAGTGTCAGAAAAAAAAACCAACCCAAAAAAACCACAGGGGGGGGGGGGAATCAACAGCAACATCCATTAAGGGTCAACATCCCACCACAATGATCACTCCCTCACAACACAAATGAATGAATGAATGAATGGAATGAATGAATGAATGAGGAGCAGCAGCAGCTCTGGAGGACCTGCGTCACTCTCACGCCCTTGGCAAACGTGAGTGCCTCAATACAAACAATAAAAAATCATCACAACCCCAAAAAAAAAAGCATCTGATCATAGCCAGCACCACCACCACCCACCACTACTACTCACACGGCCAGGCTGCTCAGGGTGTAGTGGATGTGCTGACACTCGGCTGGAAAGGCGGCGGCCCGCCTTGGTGAAGCTGCACAGCGCCGCCCGCAGCACCCGGAGCTGCGGGAGAGGGACCTGCCATCTCCCCGTGTGCTCCTCCACCAACTGTGGGGAAGACAACAATGCAACCGAGACAGGTCAATGGAGAGAGAGAGAGAGAGAGGAGAGAGACAGAGAGAGACAAAGAGAGAAAGAGAAAGGTCAATGGAGAGAGAGAGAGAGAGAGAGAGAGGGGTCAATGGAGAGAGAGAAAGAGAGAGACCCCCCCCCACACACACACACACAATTCCGCGCAGGGGGGGGGGGGGGTTCCCTGTAAATTCGCTTTTGCTGTAATTGAAATATGGTGTTGTGGGGGGGGGTAGTAATTACTTTGTTGACGTATTGTATTTCGTACAACTGTATATAGTAACATAGCATCGCAATTAGGGTAAGACACACCGCTAGTAGTAATAGTGTGTGTGTGTTAAGGAGGACCCCCCCCCCCACACACACACACACACTGGGGCTAGCAACGACATGCTAACCATAGCCACCTGACACAACCACACCACACCGCACCGTTGAACCACTCGTTTAAAAACAGGAAAACGAGAAGGGGGGGGGCACATTTGGGAGAATGTGATTATTTCCGTGTCCCCGCAAAAAAAGGGGCGAAACTATTATTATTATAATATGTCTTCTTCCTCCACACAAAGTGCTGCTGTCCAGCCAACGGGACGGCCACCCTCCATGGAGGCTAGGTCGGATAACAACGCCGGCGAAAAGCAAACACAACAACACTGACCGAAAGCCAGCGTAGGTCGGGGGTGTTGTTGTTTGTTTGTTTTTCAAATCGCATAACGCATGCGGTGACATACCGTGCAAAACTCAACGCAATAGTCTTTGCTCCTCGGGGCGGATTTCCCACCGCCAATGCCTCAGAAACAAGTTCTCCAGAGACAATTCCAGCCTTTCGCTTTCTGTGTCCGCCATGCTTGTTACTCCAACCAGCGCATAGCCCAGGTTGCCAGGGTTCTCCCCCCCCCCCCCCGGCGGCTGGCTTATCCCGTAATTCAAGGTCCCAACCTGGCAACCTGTGCGGTGAACGGATTCCCACATAGACCTTAACCACTAATTGGCTTTGGGGGGTTTTTTTTTGTGTTTTTTTTTCCTTTTTAACATTATTCTGCCTGTCATTTGGTATGTGAGCTTTTTTTGTTTTTTGTTTAGGCCAGTTGTGCTTAATTATTAACAATAATTATTAATTATTAACTCTGAATTATTAACATAATCCTCAGAGGTCTTATATGCCTTCACCTAGGCTAGCGTAGGCCTACTATAAAAAATTCTACCATATATAAGACCATGTTGGCCATGGGAAGTGGGTCTATTATAGTATACAACAGGTAGTTCCGATCAAGTCATTTGAGAGAGGCGAAGCACCGGGACCTTTAACTTACACATGTATCCCTCCGCTTTACAGCTGTTCTCGTAGCCGGCCTGCGGTAACAGGAAATGTAAATGTGTTGCTTGGCAACGCGGAACTATTTGTGTTTGGCGGAGCCGAATGAACGATTAAATAAACAAACAAAATCATAATCTGTTGTCGCTTATTACTGTCCACTGATAAATTGAGCAAAGTTGTATAAAAGCAATATCACACTCCAAGTCGTGCTCTGTTATGCTAAATATCAGCGCTCCCTCTCGTGTGACGTTGCTTAATTATTGCATATGTGTGTGTATGTTTGCTTCTTTCTACAGCGTCATATTTAGGCTCCGCTAAGACCACGCCCCCGGCAATGAGACAGGTACAGGTAACAGGTAGCAGTCTCACCTGGCGGAGCTCAGCAGGTGGAGACGGGCAGAATGTGAACTCGCGAGACCACAGAATGTGAACTCGCGAGAGGCTAGAAACACTGTCGTCCTCTTATTTATTTAGGTTAACCCGATGCGGCTTCATGCGTCTTGTGCAGCCTACGGGGTGTTATGCTAAAGAAGAGATGCACATGTTCCTCACAATAACTCTATTGTTGCCAATCTCGATCCCCGCAGCTTCCGTGATTATTATTATTACCCATTATTATCGTTATGGAATCGACTATATAATTAATGTCTGTCCGCTGTTATAATGAGAATTAAAATTATAATCATTATAATAATAATTATTGTTGTTGTTATTATTATTATTATTATTGTTATTGTTATTATTATTATTATTATTATTATTATTATTATTATTATTATTATTATAGTGATCATGCCAGTGAATGTCCCATGATCTTATTGTGATCTGAATAATGATCTGCCTTTTTGTTGCTGGTGTGTAAACAACAGAGACTAAAACCCAGCCTCCACCTTTCTGCCTCATCATTCATCCCCTCATCACATCTCCAGCCAGCTCCTCCCGCGCCAGGCAGCATTGGATGTGTATCAGTAACATCTGCGGCATTATGGTCCAGCAGCAGGACCACATAGCTGTGAATGATGGTGGTGATGCACTAAGCAGGCGATACTGATGCAAGGCATCCTTGCTGAAGCAAGAGCTTTGCTCACCGCTGTGGTTGGAGGTAGACCAAGCCCCTCAAGGGGTACTACCCCCCCCCCCAGTCCACCCATATTGAATGGAGACAAATGTGTGGGTCGGATGGAGAAGGAAGTAATCACGAACTGTGAATAATTCAAAGCTGTAGGCCTACTGTAGAACTGGGCTGTTTGTGTTGAATTCAAGCTGTATTGTTTGATACTGGTCCAGTTTTAGTACCGGTCCAGGTGTAGTAGGCCTACTGGTCCAGTTGTAGCACTGATCCAGTTATACTCTGTTGTAGAGAAAGGTTGCGACACGGAAGCTTTCTCTGCAACGAAGCGGCCAACCTAGCGGGTTTCAACCACGTGACATCAAACAACATTTGAAAAAATAAACTCAACTCAACTGATTATTTTTAAATCCAGTTTATTTTCAATTCGCTTAAGGTATGCATGTTCTGAAGAAAAGTGTATTGTTGGTGCCATCCCGTGACCCACTTGGTCCCCACGCGCGCGTGTGTGTGTGTGTGTGTGTGCGTGCGTGTGTGCGGGTGCGTGTGTGTCGGTGCAGACTCAGAATCAAGCTCGATAGGACATGTAAATACCGTGGCACTTTAATACAAATAACCTTCAAACTACAGTAATGGAGGCACTCACTTAAACACACTTATGTAAAAGTAGTTATATTCATGATTTGTCATTTACCATCGTTTGAAAACAATATCGTTCATAGCCGATGTGTGGCGCCACAATACAATTTTAAATGAAAATTACTCAACATAATGCAGAATGGCTATATCATATTATGATGACATGTAAATGTTTGGCAGCAATGGTTATCGTCAAACCATTTATTTCAAACCATTTGCTCGCCTTAGGAAGTGTTACGACCTTGAAGGACAAAGTCGATGCTGCTTTTTTTTTTGGCCTGGTACGTTTTAAAATACTGAATGTCAATGGGACCAAACCTGGTCAATTATAGCTTAAATAAATCAATGAATAAATTAACATATAACTTAAGATAAATACACCGAAATGCTTTCCTTTCTACCGGGGACACACTATGCGGTAACGCACCGTGTATCTCTGGCCCTCGAGCTCACAGACGGGTCTCTTCCACGTGTTTGGAGGCTGTATGGGATGCATAGTCCTATTTCAAGAGCTTTGAGTGGGAGTCGTGTAATGAATGTATAT
The DNA here is from genome assembly GCA_030340625.1 of Merluccius polli. Lineage (NCBI taxonomy): Eukaryota > Metazoa > Chordata > Actinopteri > Gadiformes > Merlucciidae > Merluccius > Merluccius polli. The sequence continues at coordinate 38,154 of JAOPHQ010005818.1, read as the reverse complement.
CTACTCCACCGGTGTTTTGTTCACGTTCATTAATCTGATGTCAGCCATGGTGCGGGCAGGGCCGGTGAAAAGCAAAGTGACTTTTGGGGGGGGGGGGGGGGGGCAGCAGCCCTGGCACACTGGCTGCTCCCACTCTCTGAATTCCCCTTTTTTCATATTTTAGATGGTCACAGGTCGCTCACACTCTCAAAACATAATGATTAGACTTTGTCCATGATAAACATTGTTAAACGGAAAGACTTTGAAACATTGGCAAATACTTTTTAGAGGAATGTAAACGACCGCAGTGTATGTATTGCAGAATTACAAAATAGATTTAATACAATTGCCCAACAGGAAGTTCGGTTTAATTGCTATATACTATTATTTACACATCTCATATATAATGTATTTCGACATTGCTTACCCACCAACCAATCTGAAAAATATATTTTAACGAAGGTATGTACCATTACCTCTTCTAACCAATAGGAACATGAGCAGGGTCAAGTGGACACACTGATTGGCAATTTGAAGACCTTGAGATGACGTTTATTGATTTTGCCTAGATCCCCTAAAATTGGTTGGTATCCATTTTCCAATTCCATACCAACAATGTCTCATCGCACTTGAATTACCTTCAATTCCACCCGGACCGACATGTCTGAACACACTTTAATTAACTTTTAGGAGATCTTTAAGTGTCTCTTAATAGGTATGTCTGGATTTCAATCTGTTAGTCGCTGCGGTGCTCTACCACTGAGCCAAAGCTATTTGGACTAAGTAAGTGCCCAGTGTGCCTTGGGTAGACGTGGGCGCCGATCACTTCATCTTTAAAATGTGATGCATTGTGACAGTAGTCTCTCATCTATCACTCAATTACTTCCACCAGTTGTCTCTCTGTGAGTTAGCTGTGCACTTATGCATCTGTGCGCTTGAGCGAGCCCATCAGTAATGACTGCATCTAACCAGTCTTTGAAAAGCTTTTTTAAAATCCTCATTGAAGATAGTATAGATGAGCGGGTTGATGAGTGAGTTCACGTAGCCCAACCACGTCAGGAAGTCGGCCATTTCTGTTGAGATGCTGCAAGACGCGCAGGTGTTGACGATCACCTCTTTGACAAAGAAGGGAAGCCAGCATATAACGAACGCGCCCAATATCATGCCCAGCGTGGACGCCGCCTTGCGCTCTCGCGTGCCCGAGATCCGAGGGCCCTGATAGAACTGCCCCCGGCGGGACTCGCTGCGGTAGGACTCGCTGCGGGAGGACTCGCTCCGCCGCGACTCGCTCCGCCGCGACTTCCTCCGGGCGGCCTTCGCCATGATGCGCGCGCGGTCGCGGTCTCGCTCCTCGGTCGACGGGTCGGACAGAGACTTGTCCCGCGGGACCACGGGGCTCTGGGGCGACGGGCTGCCGTCGCCGGCCGGGTAGGAGGAGGGGATCGCGGCCCCGTTGGCCATGCAGGAGTGGCGGCTGGCGCGGCTCGCCTCCCGGCGCATGTACAGCGTCTGCGCCGCCCGGTAGATCTTGTAGTACAGGATGAGTATGAGCAGCAGCGGTATGTAGAACGCGCCCAGCGTGGAGTACAGGGTGAAGGCGATGTGGTCGTACGTGATGATGCACTGGTCCTCCCGCTCCGAGTCCCCGCTGTAGTGGCGCCACAGCAGGGGGGGCAGGGAGATGAGGATGGACAGCGCCCACACCACCGCCACCATCACCGCCGCCCTGGCGCCGGTGCGCTTGCGGGCGTACTCCACGGCGTCCGTGATGGCCCTGTAGCGGTCGATGGCGATGGCCGCCAAGTGGAGGATGGAGCAGGTGCAGCAGGTGATGTCCACGCTCAGGTAGATGGTGCACACCACCTGGCCCATGACCCAGATCTCCTTTTGGATGTAGAGGATGCTGAAGGGCATGACCAGCACGGCCACCAGGAGGTCCGTGGAGGCCAGGGAGCAGATCAGGTAGTTGGCCGGGTGGTGCAGCTTGCGCGTCACTATGACGGTGGTGATGACCAGGCAGTTGATGACAGTGGTCAGGACGGCGAGCACGGCCAGCGTCAGGGTGAGCAGGATCTTCTTCTTCGGAGGCGTGCCAGCGGTGTCCAGGGAGTCATAGCCGCCGCAGCTGTTTGAGGCCATCGGCCACAGTGTGCAGTTGGGGTTGTCCATCCTGCCGGGGGGGGAGGGGGGGGGGGGGGGAGAGGGAAGAGTAGGGCTGAGGTTAGAGACGGTTAACAGACTGAATTTTTAAGAAGTGTGTTTTTCGTTTTTTTTTTTGTATTCATTAAAAGCTGCTTTGCACATTCAGGACCGCAAACATTGCTGTTTCAGCACAGAATAATCAATGTTCAGTCACTCAGAAGTAAAAAAAAAAAAAAAAAGCCATTAGGCTACTCCTCCTACATTTCTGCTCAAACATGCAAGGCCAACGTCTTATAGACACAGCATTCACAGAGAAAAGAATGAAAAGAGACCTGGAAGGGGTGGAATGTGTTAAATGTTTTAAGAACACAGAGCGGCTTATCCAGCGAGCGTTTTATATTCTCTTCATGTAAATAAATGTATATAGTTTAAAAAAAAAAAAAAAGGGGAATGGAAGATAACATTAGCATTCCTGGGCAGAACCTGTTAAGGCTTTGCAGTTTCCCCTGCCAGCGGTGGATTCAGCGCATCACCGACCCCTCAGCTCCGGTGGCTGCAGCAGTAGGCTTTCTCTGCAAGAGCCGCCATCACATGAACCCTCTGTCACTCATCCAGGACCCCAAGAGCTGCAAAACATAGAGAGAGAGAGCCAGAGAAAGAGAGAGAGGCAAAGGTTGCAGGATAACCTCTGAGGGGACTTCCAAAATACAAAGGATCTTTTCTGCGCACAGACCGATGCGAGATGTCAGATGTCAGATACCACTTTTTTTTTACCATTAGAAACACAAAAAAGACTTGAATCTAACGTACGTGTGTTCATGTCACTTGCTACATGTGGAGGGGTTTTGTGGAGGACCAGAAGTCCACAATGACTTGATACAACACGCCGAAATCATTGCGTATACAGATAAGAAAAAAAAAAGTAGAATTAACACTTCACCCATTTGCATTAAACGTTGCATCGTTAGAAACCCAGTCATATTTTGTTCAAATGACGTAAAACGATGATTTTTGCATCATTTGTACTAGGAAGTGTTTGTTTTTTTGACTCCAATGGGGGAGTTCATTTGAACTAGGAAGTGTGAGAGGTAAATACGGATTTTGCCCGTCTCAGGGGAAAATGAGTGAATGTTGCACGACCATTCAAAAATATGACTGGGTTTCTAACGATGCAACGTTTAATGCAAATGGGTGAAGTGTTCCTTTAAGCATACAGACAGATTTGAATGTTCATGTCTCATTGGAAAGTGTGTTGTTCTTTAACACCTCGTTATATTTCCTCCTTCCTATAGCCTCTTTTCTTTTCAGCTTTGTTATGTTTTCTGTAAGGGAAAAAAAAAAGTGAAACATTTTGCCGGGATCTATAAAGATGGTCCCACAGGAGTCGGCCCGAGAGGTGCAGTCTATTATGAGTAGGCATTCCTGCCCACTCATTTCAATATGGTTCAGTCCTAGGCGTGAACGCCGTCGCTGATCTCCTCTTTCCTTACCTTCTAGCATTGCTCAGCACTCTCAAGACGTGAGTGGGAACAGTTGCTATAGAAACACTAAAAGTTATCTAACGCACTGATAGAAGAGAGGAGCAAAGTGAACTCTGCCATGTTTGGAGTGAGCTCGTTACGCCGGTCAGGTTAGGTGGGGGGGTAGGATGGGGGTGGCAGATGTGAGGTGGGTGGCATGGCAATGTGAAATGGCCATTGAATAGAACAACAAGCGTGGATTTTTTTTTTTTTCTAAAGTAATGTCACGAGCCACAAAATGCAACATCTAATCAAGTGTGTATAGTGTAGAGACGAGCATAGAGACGAGAGAAGAGCTTATTAAACCTAATCAGTTACAAAGAGTAAGTACTAAATTATGGCAGATCTCAGATGCTGTGCAAAGCAAGTAGATTTTAATGAGGGAATAACCTATTTAATAGTGTCTAAAATTGTTTCATATAAGGTCACAGAGTTCCTCTGCTTTTCGTTTTACGCAAACAATAGTGTTAACCGTGTTCAGTTTAACCTACCACATAAACTCGCCATATTTTAATTAGGCCTGTGTTTATTTACTTTCACTTTCCTCGTAACGTGGGCTCGAGGTCGCCTTGGGGATTTGCGACACCCACTTCTCACACAAAACAATTAAATGATTAAATATCCTTTTTCTTTCATAGATTTGTCCTAACAATGCATATTTTGTCAAGAAACACACTGCTCCCAGCAACACACTATGGCTGCCACGGTGATATGCAAAATGAAGTGAATGATGTGAATGACGCACACAAAATACAACACAGACACATGTGGACATGATATCACATGAGTATCTTGGATAAAACAGAACAAAGGTTGTGTGTCTAAACATAATCACAGGGATTGTAATCATGTTACTTGACATCATAAGCAGATATGCATGCAAAATGTACTGATGTGTAAAAAAAATGATTTTCACTTAACCAATCGCCAATACATGGACACTGAACAAAAACTGTATTCCCTATGATCCCCTAAATAGACTCTGTGGCAGGGTTTGTCCTCACCACACGCCACCTAAGTGGCTTTTCTTTGGGGCCCTCCGACACAGGACACGGGTAGATGTTGTTCAAAGGTGTTTATTGGAGTTTCAGGCAAGATGGTATTCGCCGAGCTGATGGTACAACATGCCATGACGGTGCTCCTCCTGGAGTGTGTGTGTTGACGGCTGGTTTATCCTGGGTGCCATGATTGCTCATGCACCACAGGTGTGCAGCCCCACCCAGCCAGAGTCCAATCAGTCTGACTCAGGCCAGGTGAGGCTGTAAACCAGCCATCAACAACACACACTCCACATAAACCCTCCACAGACTCATTCAACAAATATGAGAGCTTCTCAAGACTGATTGAGGTTTGAACATGTGTGTGCATGCAGTACACACAGTGCCTGTGCATAATATGATGGAAGAATGCACCATACATGTTGAAATTGGACTAAATTTGCTTTTAAGTTGTTCGACCAAAATGCTGCAAAATCTAGAATTGTAGTTTGTGTGTGGTAAATACTCTAGTATATGCAAACCTTTGGTGTAAACATTTGTCAGAAATTCAACCATATTGATGTTTCCGTGTGCGCACAGATAAAAACACGTATTACTTAGCTTATTAAACATATTGTATTTTTGTTGACTTTAAATGACGAAAAAGCAACTGAAACCAAATGGTTGGACGCTCTTTTGTTATTGGCACCGCCGGTGCATGTACGCGTCCTCATTTCAAAAATATGTTTTAATGCTACCTAATCTATTCAAAGGCAGTCAATGTTCCCAGCCATGAGGCCGTGTCCCACAGAGTCTCCCTAGGAGGCCCCTGCACCAGGGCTGCTTCTCCACTCACACAGAACCGAAGGTGAACCTGCTGGCTGCAACACTGTCCACTCAATGCAAACACCGATGTACTTCTTTGTTTGACCTCCCCTACGGCGCAGACACTGAATAATTATGAAAAACATAAACAAACTCTTGATTGAATGGATCAATGGGAGTTTCACAGCATTGATTGTTTTCCTAGGTCGTACACATTTCTTATTCTGTTTGTTGCATTACCAGAATTTGATTTGGTTCACAGTGTGAAATCCATACTGGCCTCCGTAAAATTGGCCTCACAACTCATCATTTGCCAATAAGTTGTATTACCACAGAACACAATGGGACATAATGTTGAATATCTAACCAACTTTGCTGTAGGCATTTCATACGTTGTGTAATCAGTCCAGACATGCATGATGCATCATTATATTTCAAGCCATTTTACTAACATGCTTTCCTTGTAATGCTACTATTATATGTATGTAAATTACGGCACCTGTTGCACTCCTAACCTAGAAGAAAGGAACCCCCACACAATAGACTAAAACAAATATTTGTATTAACTTGCTTACGGCACTTGATGCATTGTTTTTAGTATTTGTGTATGGACTTTATTTCCAATTTTTATTGTATCCCCAATTCTGACTGCATGTGTATTGTCTGTGTATGCACTTGTACTGTAAAATCATTGGTGCCGCAATTTGGTACAAACCTGTTTTGTTTTTTTAAGGCACTTCATAAATAAACTTGAGCTCTGCGTTCCTTCTCAAGGTTTCTTCCCTGATCATTAAGGGAGTTTTTCCTTGCTCTTTGGGGGGCTGGGGTTAGGGGGTGTCAAAATATGACTTGTGTGATTGACAGGCAAGATGGATTCCCCCGACCCTTTTGAGACTGTAACTAACTAAGGGCTATACAAATACAAGGGACTTAACTTGACTTGACATACCAGGGTTGGAAGTGGAAATAGACCAAATGTTGGATTTGGTTACATTAAAAAAAAGTTTAATTTGTAAAATATTTGTGTGCTATAGTGTATGGCGGGAGAATGGGGGGGAGCGACATGACACAGCGATTGAATAAACTGGCATTCACATTAACATAGGCATAAAGACATGTCTGCACCATTTTCATGCTAAACAAACAATTCCAAAGGGTAAAGCTTTCTGTAGACAGACATTACTAACACATTATAGACACACACAGTTGTATTGCAACATATTGCTATGCAATGGTCATGCATATTTTCTCAGACCATGGCCTATTCCTCATGCTTATCCATTTGCAATGTGGATACTGTGTAGTGATAGACATAAGCTATACATACTGTGCATGCACAGTATGTATAGCTGTATAGCATGTATTTAATATTTTCTTTTTTCGTATGAAAGTAAATAATTCATCATTTATGATGAACACAATCATTGTTATCTAAAATAATTTGATAATTTACTAATCATAAATAGTGGTTGCCATGTCAAAGTATCCCCTTCTACAAACAAAAATCTGACCTTGGCTGGGCAGTTAAGTGATGTCCACATATGGGTGCAACTAATGGTCCAAAAACTCCAGCCAATCAGATTAGATAAAGTGATGGTCTCTTCCAAAAACATCTTCTCCTCTGCAGAGCTCCTTGCTTCGTCATGGACTAAAACTCGCTCCCCCCGGCACTGATTCATTTTTTCAATAAATCACTTCACCTCAAAAGATACATTCGAAAACTGCTTTCCTTAATGTGGCAGATCGAAAGACATTGAGCCTTTTAACATTAATCCTGTAAAAATCTGCAAGTCCTCCTATTAATCATTTCATTCATATTATTCAAATTAACAATCAAATTAAATGGCCTCAGCCATGAATCAATCTAGCAACAAGTGATCATGTTATTTACATTACATACAGCAGAAGCCCAAGCACATCTTCTTGAAAACCCTCTCCTTTAAAGAATCCTCCATACATGCACAACTGTGCTACATCGCTGCGGTCTGTTGACTCATCGCTGACAGCCAGGGACATCGCCTCTGCTTGTTTAGACTTATCCAAAAGGGTTTTTTTGAATACATCTGTTGCAAGAGCTTTGACTTTCCTGATCGCTGTGTCGGACATTCGTATTTCCGAATAGATTAAATTATGTTCCTCTTCACCTTATCCTTGTTCACTACATCTTCAAGGACAGCATGCAGTCTTTCACTGTTTCACAATCTGTGAAGGGTTTCTTTTTCTTTTTCTTTTTCTTTTGTACTAATAATCCATGCGACACGGAGGGAGGCTATGGCTCTCCTCTCTTGTTCCCAACACGACCGGGCCATTACAGCCACAGCTCTGGGGGTAATTCACAGAGAGGCGCTGCCCTTTGATTCGACAAGCGACTGAACCCATAGGATCATATGTTCCATTGAAGTTGGAGTGATACGTGACGCGCTGCCATCTCAGATTGTATTCTTTCTTTTGTTACTGCGATAGCCTTGCAGCCTCGCTGCAGATCAAACACGTGGGCTTTGGTCCCACAACATTAAATAGATATTTAACAGTCCAATCCTCCTCGTTGAATTGATGATTTTCATCGACTACCTTTGGCCTTTTCAATGGGGAAAACGACATTTTAGCTTTTAAAACCATAAAATGGATAAAATGGTTTCCTATTGGAGGAAATTCTTTCTCAGAAACAGCTTTTTTTTTCACGGAAATTGATTCTGATTGTTTATGTTGTA
>JAOPHQ010005818.1:12500-25000 GCA_030340625.1 Merluccius polli | reverse complement strand
CAATATATATATATATATATATATATATATATATATATATATATATATATATATAATATAATATAATATATATATAACATATATTATTGACTATTAAGTCAAAGCCTTCATGGATCTGTAAGTGTAAATGTATCAATGAGCCAATCCCCTGGAGCCCTTGTGGTGAATGGACAGAAGTGGGGTCTTGTCTGGAAGAGTGAGCAGCCACCTCCTTGGCCAGCAGCAGTTCATCGGTCGCTCCCCCTGGGCCACCCCGCGGTCAAGACAGGATATCGATCCAGCAGCCCAATCAATTTCTTTGCAACGCTCGCCCCTTGACAAATGACCAGAGTTTAGGGCATCTTGGTGGTTGGTGTGTCTGCTGTGTCTTGGCATGGGACTTGCGATGTGAAATTGAATTCCAATATAAAATATGTCTGTAGTTTGAAGTTGGGACTCATTCACCATGAATGACTCACTTCTCTGTTTGTGTTTTAGCTTTATACCAGGCTTGGTGTAGCTCACTCACTGGCGGACACATGTTGCTCCCAACACTTTTGGTTGAAGACTATTCAACAAATGACACCAAAATTATGAATTTAGTTGAATTTGTAATCAAATCGCTTTATTACAACTAACTTCACTGTGCTCAAGTCCACTCTACTGAATAACATGCAATACAGGCGTTATATAAAGGAAACTATACCTCAATGTACCGCACAAAATATAGACTGATCAGTTCATTATGAGGTATTATATTAGGTTAGAGCATATGAAGGTAAGATCTGTGTGAATCCTATCAGTTAAATGCCATATCCATCTCACAGCTTTAATCATGCTTGATTACTTCTCTCCATCTCCTTTCATTAGAAGTGACTTGGCTTGTGTTGTGATCAGAAGCTGTCCTTGTTGTATCCACTCACCTCACTCGACATTTTTATAAATTAGCCATTTGGTCCACATCTCCCATTATTTTCAAGGACTGCAGGTCCTTAAAAATAATTGCATTTTTTAAAATTATGTTTATTACACACACACACACACCTGTCAAACCAAACTTGCACCCCTGCTACCAATAATCATGACAGTGGCCATTTCTGATAATGGTATTGTATCTATGCCTAACCAGCCTTGTGGGTAAATTACTCTCCAATCTTTATTCTGCAGAAAGTCCAGTGTGATATGGTTCTAACAACTTTTTATTTGTATCTTTTTATCTTGCCTGTGTGTGTGTGTGTGCCTCTGTGTGTTTGCCTGTGTGTGTATGAATGTGTGAATATAGTTAGTAACACTGGCCAGTTATCCACCCACGCTTATATGTGGTCCTCTTTAATGTGGAGGAGGAATAAAAGCACACACACACACACACACACATACACACACACTTACACACACACACACACACACACACACACACACACACACACACACACACACACACACACACAGACACACACACACACACACACACATACACACACATAAAAGCACACACAAGCAGGCACACACACACACACACACACACACACACACACACACACACACACACACACACACACACACTGTACTTCAATAGCGATAGCCCCAGATATTGATAGAAGGTTGGTGATTTTCCCAGCTGGGAGGAATACAGATAATAGTGGAAAACACGAGAAATTACGTGGTGACAACGCGCTAACAATGCACTGTGACTGTGCAGCGCCATTCCTCTCATCCTCTCTGCTCGGAGCTGAAAGAGAGGACTCAAAATCCACGTGTCATCCGTTGGCACACGGTGCACAGTACCAAATACAATGTTGACTCGGCGACGTGTTTGCCTCGCCCTCGCTTCAATCCATAGATATAATAGGAGATAATATGTTTAACGAACGAGTGGTCAGTAACAGTTTGTCAGTCACACCCTGACCGCGTTCTGGTAGCTTCTATGGATTTCCACCAAACGCTTCCTGTGTCCTTGAAGTCTTAGGCAAACTTGGCGCAGTCACTTTCTCTCTCTGTAGCAAACATATCACACTGTTCACTGGAGCCTGTCATTGAATTACAAAAAGCTGGGTTTTTTGTCCTTCTCACCACTCAACAAGAGTCAATGCCATAGCCAACAACAGAACCGAATATTCTTCATTTGCGTTTCCTCCATGCTCTCATATTCCACTCCTTGACCCTCCTCTCCTTGAGTTTGGCACAAAAAATATTCAATTTGCCCTCTCAATGCCTTCAAGGACACATTATCTGAGGGCACACATGACACATCATTGATGCGGGACTACTAATGAATGCTCCGCTCGTACCTGGGCCTCCCCACCGATAGTAAATCAAAAATTTATTACAGGTTTAAATGTCGTCGGTCCAGATTTGGTCCAGATATTTTTTTTTGGGGGGGGGGGGGGGGGGTCTCAAAGTGTCCCCATTTACAATCTTTCGGTTCACTTACTGTGCGAGACGAAGACTGACTGTGCCAACGCAAAGTGCCATCCGTCATTTACCCTGTCCCCTTTCATCTAATAGATCACATGCGACACTAAGGGAATGGGGCGCCCTTCTATTACTTTGTTTATCTGAGGTTCACCCAAGGCAAAGTCCATCAGCCATCTGGTCTATTGGTCCTCGGTTCTGTGTGTGCTTGTGTGTGTGGGTGTGTGTTGTGTTCTGTGTGTGTGTGTGTGTGTTGTGTTGTGTGTGTGTGTGTGTTGTGTGCGTGTGTGTGTGTGTTGTGTGTGTGTGTGTTGTGTGTGTGTGTGTGTGTGGAGGGGAGGGTTACCAAGACGATTGCCTGCCAGTGGCATTGTGGCAAAAGCCGAAAACAAACAAACAGCTGCCTGGGTTCGTATCATAACTCATAATAAGCAGCCAATATCCGCTGCTTTTGGAAAATAACTCCCTTGTAGGCTCTTGGGCAACGGCGGTGTTACTGGGTGGATGTGTTTGTTTTTGGTTTTGAACGGTAAAATCCTATACCGTGGCCTTTAGCCGTCTTATTAAATTGATTTCGATGAGTCGTGTGTTCATTGTCGCAATTAGTGTCCCGTTCTCCGGTGTTCGATCAATATGTCAGGTCATAATTTAATCTGTGTTCTCAGATCGCTGGCGGAGGTTTTAAAGATAATGATATAAAATGTCAATCATATATAGCGCTGTTCCACGTCTCTTCTCTGTTTAAAAGGGAGAGATAATTACAAATGGGGGGGATATAAACTATATTCAATGCATTCTCTCTTACAGTATATTTTGTGTGTTGTTCATTTGGTGTGTAGCATGTAGGCTACCACCGCGTCACAATGCTGTTAGAGCGCATTGCATCGGTTGTAGGCTATCCGTGTAGCGTGTGCTTGTGTCTCCCCGCAACAGGCGTGTTTTACTCCTCTGACTGTGCAGTGTGCAGTGTGCACATTACCACGTGTAACTTCATAAACGCATGAATGTGGTCACAGACCTGATGGCGGCCTGCGAGCAGCCGGATGTGAGCGCTTGATTCGGAGCCTCTTCCCTTCCCAAGTACAATTAGCTTAACCAGCTGTGATTCGTATCGCTCCATTTAATTACTCCTCCAAATCTTTCTGCTTTACGCTGAATAGGCTGTTCAGATTGCGTTTGCTAGATTGCTGGATTTGGCCTACATGCATTATTATGCATTTACTTAAAGAGGCAGTAAGTCGGCCTGTGTTTTTTTTTTTCTCTTTTTCCTATGAAACTTGATTGTTTTTTTCCTTCTTCCCAGAATCAACATTCAAGGGACATGACTTGAGACGTGTCTGTGCCCAGGGACGATATGATTTCATCGTCGGTATTGGTTCCCACTACTTATCTTTGCCACGTTTCATTCTCGTTCTGTCTCTCTTTTCTGGCGCCGAGTCACAGCCACATATTTAGCACTGGCGCACTCAGGTTGTGATCAATAATATCAGAATGAAACAATATCATAGGCATTTTTCACAGTAGCCTATATCATCCACAGAATGATATGGGCTAAAATATATTATATATAATGATATAATGATATAGCATATCAAACGAAGAATGAAATGAACAACACAATCAGCAAAATAATAAAATTAACTGTTTCACAGCCCTTAGCAAGTGAATTTGTCAGCTTCAGACAGCAACATACTCAAAGCTGCTTAGCCACTGATTCCACACATCCCTTACACTGAGCGCATTCCTACTTAACATTCACACGGGGAGCCTAATCATAAATACAACACAATAACAGGTGAGAAAGCTAGCGTGCTGCAGCTCCCCCCCATTATCACACACTTTTCCACGTGGGACGTCAGAATCCTCAAGGAAACAGCACTGGAAAACGATGCATTCAATACACATGTATCGGTCCGTCCGCAAGCCGTGTGCGGATAGACTGTGATTAGATTATCTTCCTCATTCCTGAGTGAGAGCGCGCCTTCTGTAATGCACCTCGGCATCCCATTAACTCCCCTCAAATCACTTCCAGCTTTGCTTTCATTATGGAGTAGCAAAAAAAAAAAAGCCAACAACTCTAATTACAAACCGCAAAAAAACAGGGTAATTTAATCACATGAGCAATCGATGTAACAAACGGGCGATTCAGAGTGACTATGCCCAAAGGACCGACGTTCTCCGAGGAAGGGGAGGTGAATAAATTCAGCAGGGAGATGCCACTTCGTCGCATAAGGCGGCAATGCCATCCTCCTAGTTCAGCTCACAGTGAGTTTCGGGTTGCACACACAGTCTTTCGGTATCACTGCATCCAGCCGTAAGCACTATTCACTCATTACCATAATACTAATAATTGAAGGTGCACCGGTGTGTGAACTTTCACAATCACTGGCACCGGAGATGCCTCTTCTCCTGGACAGCAGTAGTGGCTCAGGAGGAGGTAGAGCGGGGTTGTCTGGCAACCCTGAAGGTCGCTGGTTCGATCCCCGGCTCCTCCTAGCTGCGAGGGGCGAGGTGTCCCCATGACACCTAACGCTTAACTGCCCCCGACGAGCAGGCTGTTGCCTCGCATGGTTGACAGCCGTCGGTGTATGAATGTGTGTGTAAATGGTTGAACGTGAGGCAATAATTGTAAAGCACTTTGAGTAGCCACAGGTCTGAAAAGTGCTCTATAAATGCCGTCCATTTACCATTCTCCTTATTCAATGTTATTGAAATATTAAATGTAAATCATTACAACTTATTATACAATTTGCATAACTTGTATCACAGTGACACCATTAGGTTTTGGGATGTCTCCAGTAACGGGGGAGATTAAACCTGCATATCATCATCCTCTGTAATTGAAAATAGGCCACCAAACCAACCAGACTGCTTTTGCTGAGGCCAGAGGTTTGTGTGTTTCTGTATGATAAAAGTTTTTAAAAAAAGAAAAAGTAATTCAATTATCTTGTGACCAAGCAAATCTAAACCACCTCAAGCTAAAATGGGTCTAAACCGGCACTTTTAACTGGCATTATTGATGTGAGCATAGTGTTACCCTCTCTTGATTGTGCTAGACTGGAGAATGTGGAAAATTGAAAAAATTATGTCGGATTTTCTTGAGAAAGAGGTCCCAGTGGCGGAACGAGGGCATCATCACAGAGGGGGCGTAACGCTCTTTGTGAGCCCCTAATGCTAAAATGCATGACTATAAAATTGCCGATTGACACAAATAAGACGTATGCATCGCACATTACGCCACACAAACCTGTATACCTAAAATAATGAGCAACTTAAAAGTTCTCATGACACAAAAAAAGGTTACCAAAGGGCACGTTGGATTTGCTCCACTGATCCATGAACCTTTCAGCACTACCGCCGATGGACAGCGAACACACACACTACTAAACTCTAAGCTACTGCTCACTACACAAAACGTAACTTAATTCAAACATATACAGCGATCACAACACCCATAGCCTGGGCCTCCATAGACTAAACAATACAGAGTGGTCTCACCGTACCTTCCATCACGGCCACTTAGATCCTCAGACTCCTGCCTCCTAGTTATTCCTAGGGTGAGGACCAAGACACACGGGGAGGCAGCATTCGCTCACTATGGTCCTTCCCTGTGGAACAGCTTGCCACTTGCGCTGAGGATGGTCCAATCACTTGAACTTTTTAAGAAACATCTTAAGACATACCTTTGTAGCCTTGCCTTCTCTTAAATCCCTGACCGTTTTGAATTTTAGGTCTTGATGTGTCTGTTCTGTTTGCATATGCATGTGTGTATACTTCTTTTTATATTTTCTGACTTTTTGCACCTTGATTTTTATTTCAATTTGTATACATATTTTATTGTTTTATTGCTCTTCTTGTGTTTATCTTAATTTTAATTGCTGTTGTTAAGCACCTTGTATTGCTGTCTGCACGAAAGGCGCTATATAAATAAAACTGAATTGAATTGAATTGGTCCATAACACCAGGTGAAGTAAAGTAGACATGATGGTCTACAGTGAAACCCAGAGCAGAAGCAGGGCAATGCTTAGGCAGAGTCTCTCTCTCTCACTTTCTCTCTCTCTCTCTCTCTCTCTCGCTCTCTCCCTCTCTCTCTCTATAAAAATAAAAAGTATATATATATAATGATCTTGGTGTCTGACAGCAAGGAGCCCCAAGTTACTGGACATAGGGGCCCTTAAGGGGGTACAGCTACTGTGCTGGCAGAGCTTTAAATATACGGAAGGAGCTTAGATCAAACAAGACATGAAACAAAATATTGTCACACCAATGTTTCGTACACAAATCTTGTCATGTTAAATGCACACAGAAATATATTATTTCAAACATTGTCATCATTGAAGATGAATAATAAGGAGAAACCTGCAGGAGTAAGGTCAGAAATGAGGGGGCCCCCCCCCCCCTAGTGAGAGGGGGGGGGGGGGGGGCGCCGCTCATGCGCCCCCCCCCTCGTCCCGCCAGTAAACAGCTCACATATATTCCAACCTGGCTATGTAACACGTCCGCATCTTCCTCTTGCTCTAAAGTACGCAGAAGACACATCATTAAATACATCACCACACTTAACACACTCGATTAAAACGACAACCAGATTCGCATCAGCTTCCATTCATCCCGGACGCGCGTGTCCTAAACGCCCCTGAGCAGATCGCTGTGGAGCGGGACGCCAAGTCGGGTCACGCTCTTCACAGCTCCGACGATGAAGTCATCATCATCATCATCATCATCATCATCATCATCATCATCATCATCATCATCATCCTCCTCCTCCTCATCATCATCATCACGCCCCCGGCAGCCAACGAAAGCCGAGGTTATGAAACACTCCCTGTGACACGCTTGCTTCTTCAAAGTAAAAAAAAGTGCGATCGCGGTGCTAATGGACGTATTGATTTTTTTTTGTCGAACGCCCCTGTGACGTAATGACGTAATAGCGGATGGCAAGAATTAGGAAGCAGCAGCAGCAGCCAGCAGGCCAATGCGGGCGCGACGGCTAGCGGGGGGTACCCAGAGAGAGAGAGCTAGAGCAAGTGTCCAGCAGATGGTAGCACACCATGCTCAGCTTCTTTTTTTTGACTCCCTAAATTATGTATGGGAGTCACTCGCGATTTAATTGGGCTGGCTCTGTTACCCCTGCGACGGGAGTCACGTGACACGAAGTCATTACGAGAAATGGCGCGCCGGCTACACGGCGACACCTGCTTCGGAGAGGAGCTGTGGTGGTTAAGGTTTCCCTGATGAGAAACAACCCCGTTGGCCTTGTGGGATTTTCTCAGACGAGAATACACGCACATCGCTCGCACAGCGGGATTGAGGATAATCGGCTACCGTGGGCACGCTGTGTACACACACACGCACACACACACACGCACACACACACACACACATGCGCGCATGCACGTGCATTACTTGCCTATATTGCTGTTTCCACCTAAATTGTTTTACTGCTGTGGTGGCGCTGTAATAAGAGCTCCGTCGCTAATTTGACTGTCAGCGTCTATGGATTCATTACCGCCTTTCCACCTTCTCATAACCGCTTTGCATTCAGATGCAATTCTGACACACAATTTCACGGCGCATTTATATTCTTTCATTTGTACCTTTGACACGAGGCCAGATACACAGGCAGAGAGACGGGGAGCAGATTTCCCACTTCAATCTGGGTTCTGGTATTCAGGATTACAGATGGATTGACACAGATGGTAGGGGGACCTATTTCCTGATGCAGTGAAGAAAGCATTAGAGAGGAAACGGCAGAACACAGGACGTGTGTGTGTGTGTGTGTGTGTGTGTGTGCGTGTGTGTGTGTGCGTGCCGAAGGGCACAGAACTACTACTCTTGTGTTTGCTTTCGTCCCTTTGTCTCATGTCTGACTCAGTAGCAACCAGGGATTCAGAAGTAATAAGAGGCAGTCTTTGTATGGATATACAGTATATATATATATATATATATATATATATATATATGTATATATATGTATACAGGTGTGAGTGTGTACATACGTACGTTCAAGCGTGCACCTGTGTGTGTGTGTGTGTGTGTGTGTGTCTGTCTATGTGCGTGCCAGTGTGTGTGCGTGTGTGTGTGTCTGTCTATGTGCGTGCCAGTGTGTGTGTGTGTGTGTGTGTCAGAGTGCATGCGTGCGTGTGTGTGTGTGTGTGTCAGAGTGCATGCGTGCGTGTGTGTGTGTGTTTGTGTGTGTGTGTGTGCGTGCAAGCGTGTGTGTATGCGCACGTATGACACTTTTAAAGCATCGCTGTAGTCCAGCAATTGCACTCAATTACCCTTTGTTGCGTTGCCGGATGTTTAGCCGACACGGCTAAACACCAAGGTCAAACCGGCGCAAGGTCAAAGCGAGTCGTGTGTGTCTGTGTGCACAAAACGTCGTCCGTACATCAAAACTTTGCATCCGCCATTCACGATGACGCTCTTTTTCCGCCGCTCCTTCCCCGGTTCGGACGGAGCAACGCGGTTAAAGAACGCACGCGGCAACGGTTCTCTGGCGTGGGCTCGTTGCGTCACATACGTCCCGAATATGATGTTTTCTCCGCGCGTCCATCTATCTTTCTCTCTCCCTTGAATCCAGGATGAAAAGGCTGTCGGAATGACATCATCCCCTTTCGCACAAAAGAGAAGCAGAGAGAGAGAGAGAGAGCAAGCGCGAGAGAGACACTGACAGATTATTTGACGTTGCACGCTTCAACGGCACAATACAAACCTGGTCTTCCCACCCACCACCTGGCTGAGTGAGTTCCTGTCTGTCATTGTTTATCTCCATCCTCATTCTCAGAAATACCAAAGCCTACCTTTCTCGAACCGCTGGCCAGAGATGACGCGCCGTCGCCTGACGTCGAATCACCACGCTCTCTCGCCACGGCTCCTCTTTTCTTTCTTGTTTCTTCTTCGCTCCCTTGTCTCCACTTCGCCACTAATAACCCACGCGAGTGCTTCCTCCCGCTCCTACTACCGCTTCGTCCTTCTCGCCTCTCTTTCACAATATTCCTGCTTTTGTGTTGGCCGTTCTTGAGTGCTCAGACCATTCTTCTGGTGTAGGGAGAGAGATTAACTCAGGGGCAATTATTTGATTCAGCCTTGGGTACAAGCACGGCTGCTTAAGTGAAAAAGATATATTCACATACGCCCGACGCCACGAAACACCTGAAAAGACCGACAAACGCTGATGGCCAATGGAAGTTGACGTGAAAATCCCCACATAGGACACATGGGATTTTCGCAGGCAAGGGTTCGGCTTCAGACCGTTTCAGTGGTTTAAATGGTCAAAGTACATGTCTATGTGAAACCCACGCGACACAACAGGAGCCATAAAAACACATTATGTGAGGATTTTGCAGCTGATTATAGTATTATATACTGATACCCCCACCACCCCCCCCACCCCACCCCACATACACACACACACACACACATGTGCACACACACACACTGGTTGATTACATGTACTTGCAAACACATTAAGTTTGCAAGCATATGACAAATAAAGACTTTCCTCCAAGCACATCTCTAGAGGAACGTCCCTAGCGATGTCCTTTATCTCACCCAACAATAGGACAATAGCGACGGTTGTGACGAGTATTGTTGCACTCAAGTCAAAGTGAACACAACAATGAATCCCGCAATGAACTAAACCAAGTCAATAGTCAGTATGTTCGCTCTGTATTACTATTGTTATGTTTTTCATATAACAAATCGCCTTAGCGTTTTTGAGTCAATATTTTGAGTTAAAAGGGATGTGCTGATGTGCTGGCAAAGAGGGACCCTTGTTGCTATAGAAACAGTGAAATTCTGAAATTCAATAAAAGATTTTTTTTTTGTTTGCTTTTCTTTATGTTTGCTTTTTTTTTTTCTTGAATCAAGTGTGCTCAGCCCTGGTTGAGCTATTTTTTGACACGGCTACACATGGGTACAGTAGAAAACAGTAGGATGAATGCAAGTGTGATTGCACTGCTAGACATATTCAAGTCATCTAAATTATTCAAACCCCCCACCAACTGAAGGATCTGTGACAGCTGAATGCAATGCTGCTTGCAAACTGTTGGCTGTTGAAAACTATTACCAGCTGCTCCAAATGCCTTTGACAATGCATACATGGATCAATTGAACAGATAATCATTTATGTAATCTCAACACACAGCGGGGCAGATCTGATAAAGTTTCAAACAGACTTACTAACTTTTCCGAATAAGTTTATATATAATATATATAATATATATATTATATTATATATATATATATATATATATATATATATATATATATATATATATATATATAGAATAATGTATATAGAATCATTGTGCTCATGGGTTGATTAAGGTGGTTTTCGAAGTGGCTGCCAGTGTCCAAATTCGTATTTCATGCCAGTGTCCAAAATCTAATTTGAAAGGTAGTGTGTGTGTGTGTGTGTGTGTGTGTGTGCTTGTGTGTGTGTCTGGAGTGGGGGCTGGGGGAGGGGGGGGGGGGGGGGGGGGGGGGGGTGAACAGGAATAATGAATTTACTGTGCTATCTTTGAAGCGTCATGGCGACAGAGGTGGCCTCATCAGGGCTGAGTTATTCTCCATGTTGGTCCCCTTCCTCTCTCTCTCTGTCTCTCTCTCTCTCTTTCTCTCTCTGTCTCTCTCTCTCTCTCGCTCTCTCTCTCTCTCGCGCTCTCTCTCTCTGATCCTCCCTCGCTCCCTGTGTCCTGCCAGAGACACACGTTTCATTACCGAGACTGTTTGATCTGCGCCATATGCACATCGAGTGTGAGGCAGCATCGTCTCTGTATTTTCGTTGACAAACTTAGACACAGCTATATATATTTCAGTGTTGGCTGATCGCTTGCAGACAGTTGTTTGCATATATATACAGTATATATACGTATATATATATATATATATATATATATATATATATATATATATATATATATATATATATAATGTGTTTCTTTTAGCCCCCTAGTTTTCTATTGTGAAGCGTCTGACGTAACAACATGCCCTATAACCAGTTTATATATTTATATATCTCTGTGTGCAAACAGCTGTCTGCGAGCTATCCTCACCCAAATCCAAAACGCAAACATGGAGTCAATCACACCCAGTCAGCTGTTGCGAGCCTGTCTTCGGCTAAGATGGATATTGTTAAGCACTGCCAAAACATATGCTGATGCTATATAATTATTAAGAGAGTGTATTTAATCAAGAGAGGAGAGAACAAGGTACAGAGACGGAGAGAGAATGAGAGTGACAGTGAGAGTGTGTGTGTGTATATATATACATATAAATATATATATATATATATATATATATATATATATATATATATATATATATATATATATATATATATATATACAGTATATATATAGCTGCTGTACATACTCTATTTACGTATATTGTATCTATTTTTTTTAAAACTCATAAAATAGATACAGGTCTATTCTATAGGCAGAGGGACTGGGGACGGACACCGGCCACAATGCCAGCCATGACTAATGTAGTCCTAGAAAGTCGACTCCCCCCTCGCCAGAGTTGTATATGGATAGTAAAAAAGTCTCTTTAAACATTCAGCATGCTGTGCAATAAATATATTTAGCGAGTGAAATATTCTATGTGTGTGTATTTTCCCGGCGCAGATAAAAGCTGGCGACGGCTAGCATGAGCTGAAAATGTGTCTTCTGATTCCCACCAGGGACAGACCTTGTTCCCAGCTGGTCCCACACAGTAGGTTTGTGTTTATCTTGCTTTTTTTTACTACCATTGCCGCTGCCGCCGCCGCCGCTGCCGCCGCCGCTGCTCATATCATTAGGGACCAATTGTCTACCATTGGCATCGTGGAGGCTTGAACCCACTTTATTTGTGTGTTTTGTGTGTATGTGTGTGTGTGTGTGTGTGTGTGGGTGGGTGGGAAAGGGGAGGCGGTGGTGGTGGTGGTGGTGGTGGTGGGGGGGTGTGGGTTGTTAGCTCAGAAACAATATTACCTTGGATATTTGCTATTTTTATTGTTATTGATTTGAACAGAATATAACTTATAAAGTGTACAGGGGTGAGGTGCAACAGTATATAAGCTGCACAAGGTTGAATTGCCACATTTCAACTTTAAGCTTTTTTTT
>JAOPHQ010005818.1:0-2500 GCA_030340625.1 Merluccius polli | reverse complement strand
AGCAAGCCACCTACGGCATGATGGCAGGTGACTTGGTGATGATGATGTTGTTGGTGGCGGTGGTGACGATGATGATGACGATGACAATGATGACGATGATGATGATGATGATGATGATGTGATAATGGAGAAAAATGATTATAATTATAGTGGTGTTAATTCCAATGACAATTACCTATAGAAGATGACACCCAAGCAGTAGTGAGATATAATACATAATAAGGACGTTTTAACATGTGCATATGAAATGTGGCAACAAGAAAGACAGTGATTTCTTTTTTAACCTCATATTGTATCAGTATATATTGGTGTATATATCAGTATATATGAGTATATATCAGTCTAGGATTTTTTGTCTCACAAATCAGACTTTATTCTGATGGCAGACAAGCTCAAATCTGGGTGAACGGGGCGTTTCATATTCTTTCGCTTACAATTTATTTCGACCAATCATGTCGCTGGGGGCGGGATCTGGATGCACGTTACATGGAATGGGTCTGTACTGGAAACAACCTGACTGGCTGAACCACAACAAGCCATTGTCGGTATCCCTCCTTGGCCAACAGCGAACGCAAACTCGGCCAGCACCGGTAAACTAAACTTTTCCCGTAGCCGGTGGGAAGATGAGCTAAAACGTCCTGTCCTGACACCAACGTCATTAGACAAAGTGTCTGTAAAAGGTTCAAATCAGACCTGCGTAGCAGACCTGGCCTCTGTAGAAATACATTTGTTGAAATTGGCTTCTGAAAACTCCTTCTTGCCACTCGTGAATGAGTTTATCTTGGGAAGAATATCTCAGGCACTAAAACAGGAAACCCTGCGTAACTCCTCCCCCTCGCGCTTCTTGGTTTCCGGCCCAGGCGCTGTGCAGTAGCGTTGGCGATCCAAGATTAGTCTAGGATAGATAAAGCTCATTTTCACTGTTGGAACAAACCATGGGCTGCAAAACAATATGTCAGGGGAACAACATAATCGCTGATCAATATTGTAAATGGTAACTCACTTAGCCTAAGGATAAAGCGTAACATTGTGAAAAAAATACAGAAATAAATAAATAAAAGACCTTCAATGCTGATATTGGTGATGTAATGATGAAGGTGATGATGATGACGGGGGGGGGGGGGGTTGTATTCAGCACAGGAGATGCTCTCAGCTAGTATTTCCCAGACCCGAATCCTACAGACCTGCAGTGTCCCTCACCCCAACATGGTGAGCGGAGCAAATACACTACAAGGTGAGCCCCCCACCCCTTCTCTCTCTCTCCCTCTCCCTCTCTCTCTCTGTCTTTCTCTCTCTGTCTCTGTCTCTGTCTCTCTCTCTCTCTCTCTCTCTCTCTCTCTCTCTCTCTCTCTCTCTCTCTCTCTTTCTCTCACTCACTCACTCACACATTGATTTCACACTCTTTCTGCCTTTGTCTGACTTTATTTGACAACTGCCTCTTTTAATGGAAACACAAAGGAACGGTGCACAAAATAACCAAATTAACACACTGGTAGGCCGACTGCTTTATGAGGGAACATAATGTCCTTGAGGGACAAATGCAAGAAAAATAAAATAGGACAAGCAACTAAGAACAAATGTGGTTTTACAACATCATACAATTGGTTTCAATAGGAATATACCACTTGCTGTTCAGTAGACAAAAGCCATGTGTTGTGACAAATACCACCGCCAGCCTTTAATAACGATTAAAAAATAATCAATGCTTGCAGTTTCTACCACACAGTGGACGCACTACATGACATGAACCACAAGAGAGCAGTATCACCCCGTGAGTGAACAAACAAAAAGCAAATCACAGATCAAAGCGGAGCATAACAAATGCATTAAATGTAGCTTTACGTTTAATGCAATTTTCACAGATCCGGATACCCCAGGGTGGTATTATCTTCACTTTCCATTAAATAAAAGCTCTGGGGGAAGCATGTCTATAGCTCCCTTGGAAATTGCCTACCGATGGCAGGCTAATCTCGCAATGCTCCCATTTCCCTGACTTAGTTACCTGTGCTGCTGCACTTTAGTCCTCCTTTCTACTCCTACTCCTATACTACTCCTATACTACTGCTTTATCTAACCCTTAACACAGCTGTATAACTGTGTTAACGGTTAGATATATACTGACTCATTGTAACCTTTGGTTGTGACCTAGAGTCAGGGCCGTTTTGCCTATGTGCATTATAAGCGACTGCAATGGGCCCCTAACCACCAGGGGGCCCCTCTTTGAAACAAATAAACACATCAACTTTTTATATATATAAGGGATAATGCCCGACGAGGTGTCCATTAACAGAAATTAATGGACGACGCGGAGGCGTGAACGGTTGCTTCCGCGAAGTCCATTCGTGTCTCCCGTATGCAGGTGTTGCCAAGCAACGTGGCCATAGCGTCTTCATAGCGTCAACGTCTTTCCTAGGTGTACATTAACACTTTTTAACGTACACCCTCCAGCCAATCAGAATCGAGTATTCACCCAGACCATGGTATAAAATATATAGGTTAT
>JAOPHQ010005817.1:42500-44930 GCA_030340625.1 Merluccius polli | reverse complement strand
TGTGTGTGTGTGTGCGTGCGTGCCAGATCTGTTTTCTAGTAACTTCGGCTGAGATAAGTTTAGTTTTCTATCGTCTTCTTGTTTGATTCGGTGCCAGGGGGGGCTACTTTGATTTAGTAGATTTAAGAGGGCAATAAAGTGACACGGTCCGCTGCAACTTAAGTTTTCGGCTCCGTATGAACAACCAAATATCTGTCTCTCTTTTTTACCGGCGGCCCTTAAGGAAATAACCGCACGCCATTTCAATCGCTATCGATTTAACGGCCGAGTCACTCCCCGCTCTCACGACGGCTCCTTGTCCCGCGGCGGCCCCGCTATAGGTACTACAAGTCCTCGGTGGTGGTCATGTGCTTCACGGTGCCCATGCTGGTGCCCTGGTACCTGTGGGGCGAGTCCCTGTGGGTGGCCTACTTCGTGCCGGCGCTGCTGCGGTACACCGTGGTGCTCAACTCCACCTGGCTGGTCAACAGCGCCGCCCACATGTGGGGAAACCGGCCGTACGACACCAACATCAACCCCAGGGAGAACAAGTTCGTGACCTTCAGCGCCATCGGTAAGAGGAGCGAGCGCGCCGGCGCCGATGTTTGCCGTCCCGTGTCCCGTGTATTGGAAATAGCACTGGATAATGAGAAGCGAAGAGCAGATAGTGTGCACTAGTTCAATGAGATTTGTGAGTTGTATTAAGTACAAGTTCTAAGTACAAGTTTTAGTATGTATTGTAAGTATGTACAAGCTGCTATGACAACTGAATTTCCCTTCGGGGGATCAATAAAGTTCTATGTATCTATCCAAGTACAGTTCTCGATCATGAGAAAGTTTGATTGACATGCGAAATGATGCACCTCATCGTTTTTTTTTGTTTTGGGGGATTTTGAAATCCTAATTTTCGATTTTTCCTCCGTCTTTGCCACACAGGCGAGGGTTTCCACAACTACCACCACACGTTTCCCTACGACTACGCCACCAGCGAGTACGGCTGCAAGCTGAACCTCACCACCTGCTTCATCGACTTCATGTGCTTCCTGGGCCTGGCGACGGACCGGAAGAGGGTCTCCCGCGAGGTGGTCCAGGCCCGGGCGCAACGCACCGGAGACGGGAGCAGGAAAGGTTGCTAAGATTGGAGAGAGAGAGAGAGAGAGAGACAGAGAGAGAGAGAGAGAGAGAGGTGGTGGGGGGGGGGGGGGAGAGAGAGAGGGAGAGAGAGAGAGATAAAGAGGGAAACAAAAACGGCCTGCATCAACAGAACCATCGTCATTGAGAAGGACGTCAACGTCTTTACCGCGTGTGTTTTTCGATCATTGTTTTAGGAGCTGTCTTTTCGCGTAGCGTACATCCAGCCGCCGCCATAGCGCCGCGTTCTGTTGATATTCATACATTTTCTCGAATATCAAAAAAAGAAAAAAGGTGTACCCCCCCCCCCCCCCCCCCCCCCCCCCCCCCCCCCCCCCTGATACCAGGGGGTCGTTACGCTTTTATTCATCCCGTTTTAGGCGGCGACGACGACAAAAAAAGAAAGTGTCAGAGAAGGTGGATGATGAGAATCCACGAGCGTCGTTCCAAAGGTCCTGGGTGTGACCGCCGCTCCGGACCGCTCAAACACACACACACACACACACAGCCTCCCCGGCGTCACGCGCCGGCGGTCGTGATAACGTCGCGCGAAAAAAAAAGGCAAGCCGTGAAAATACAAAAAAAAGTGTCACGTGCCTCTATGTCACTCGGCACTTTGTTTGTTGTATGCCGCGTCTGTGCGGCGAGAGCACATGTCACATGTCTCGACTGAAATGAGTAGAGCAGAGTTCGCTGATAGTAGAGAGCGCCAAAAAATGGGAGTGAGAATATTCCCCTTTCTTTTCACGAGGCGTTATATTCGTTCGGGTTACGGTGGCCTCGGGCTGCGGCTGCAAATCGCGCGCGGCGCAGAAGCCGCCGTGCGACCCGCGGTGACCTTTACAAGGGAGACGCTCGAGCGCGTCGACGTTCCGTTTGTCGCGTACATCGACGCGGTTGCACACAGTACCGAACGGAAACCTCGATAATTTTTCGATACTCGAGTAATACCGGT
Source organism: Merluccius polli (assembly GCA_030340625.1). Classification (NCBI taxonomy): domain Eukaryota; kingdom Metazoa; phylum Chordata; class Actinopteri; order Gadiformes; family Merlucciidae; genus Merluccius; species Merluccius polli. The sequence continues at coordinate 42,865 of JAOPHQ010005817.1, read as the reverse complement.
CACTTGTATACCGAAGCGAGTAGAGCGAACCCTTCAATAGGTCCAATATGAATTCCTTTATAATCCCATGATCTGGTATCTAAACCAAATATCAGTCACATTGAAAGAACAATCTTTTCAATCGCTGTTCTTCAACGTGTGTGTGTGTGTGCGTGTGTGTGTGTGTGCGCGTGCGCGTGCCTGTGTAAGCCTAAAGTCTACGAAACGTTTTTTTTGTCCGTACACGAGGAAGATCTGACAAACGTCAAACATTCTTTACTGCCATTCTTTGACAATCTTTAACGTCAAGGGTTGCTTTGTTTACCCCGCCGCGTGATTTTTCCCGATAGGCTTTACTTTGTAAGCGCTGCGAGTACGCCGTGGTC
>JAOPHQ010005817.1:0-40000 GCA_030340625.1 Merluccius polli | reverse complement strand
TCATTTTGACTTTATTTGAAAAATACATAAAATGATGAAGCAACATGGATTTGTATAAATATCTGTGCAACCAAAGTGAGCACTGAGGCACTTCAATGCCTTCTGTTGCCATAACACACACACACACACACATCCTCTCCAGCCTGGTTAACCCGCCATCACCTGACTAAACACAAGCCATTTTACATACAATTAATTTTTTCTTTTTCCTCCACTCAATACATATTTTTGTGTGTGTTTTTTTTTCTTCTTCAGACTAAATCAACTGATGGTTTAAAAAAAAAAAAAAAAAAAAACTTTTTCAATGGAGGGCAGCCTAGGTTTTATCAGACGACAATGCAACAGACTCTGCGATAGCAATAGCAGTGTTCGAGGAAATCGATCAATTCGGTACAAAAAAAAAGAAAAGAAAAATGCATTCCTGAACACATGTTGGTGAGCTGCCTGGTGGTTTGAGCGGCTAAAAGATACACAGGTTAAGACAGGCCTGATCACGACCGAGGACTCAGGAGGGCGAACGCTTACACATTCACAAGCACAACATTAATGACTAAATGAAAGACGAAAAAAAAAAAAGAAGAGGAGAAAATCCAGCGACTAGACCAATATTGTTTAAAAGGAGACATTCTGTTCAGTGCTTCGGCCCAAGAAACATCAGATGGCACGTTTTTGGGAGGAGAGGCCGGGGAGGGTACTATAGTACATACAGTATTTATTTCATGACATTCAGTCCAGGTCAAAGTGTCTGGATTTTTGTTTGCAGTTCAGAGTGCTTTGCTTTTTTTTCCTCTCCCCCACGGAGAAGCAGGTCATCTCAACTCCTTGAGGCGACCTGGCTTTTATTTTTGAAAGAAAGAAAAAAAAATAGAAATAGCTAGCGGGACTCCTACTCGGCAGAAAGGAGGACCAAACGGTTTCACTGTGTGTGTCGCGTGTCTACTTGTGTAGTCGCTACGGCATTAAAACGGAGCATCTTTGCATTTTAAGTACATATTTTCCACCTTTTTCCAAAGTTACACCGAATCACCGCTTTAAGGATTGACCCCCCCCCGCCCTGCCCGCCCCAACGATGACCATTTATCTCGTCGTACCCACCGCGGGATCGCCGCCAGATCTTTCTGGAATAAAATGTGCTCGCCTCATCTTGGACCTCCCGGTACACGGTTACCACCGCGTTCTTGCAAACATCCCGTACTCATCCTCAAAATCACCAAAAGCACGTCCATCAGGAGCACAAAAAGGGAAGAAATAAATATTTATATATATATATTTATATATTTATATAACAAATTCGATCTAACCCCCCCCCCACCCCTTGGGAGAGAAGGGTGGGCGGGTTGGTTTACCCCAGCAGGTCAGGAGGGTCAGACTCCCAGCTTGTTGGCGATGGTCATGACCACCTTGAGGATGGGCATGAAGGCAGAGATCTCGCTAAAGTTGCTGCTGCCCACCACCTGGGTGTGGACCTCCAGGCCGCGCTGGTAATTCTGGCTGCCCACGCAGCGGCTGATCTCGTGCAGGCCGCCCAGGATGCTGGGAGAGAGCTGGGCCAGGGAGGGGGGGGGGGGGTTCAGAGGAAAAGACAAAATAAGCACAAAAAATAGGGTAGCAGTGTATAGCATCTTACCCTAGATATCCATGCTGCATACCAGAAAGGAGAGCTAAACCTAGCAAGTATGGTGTACTTAGGAACTTGTTCTATTGACATCCTCGCTGTACCAACAGTGACATGTTGTTGGCGAGGGTGTTCCGACTCTAAACCAAAAAGGTACCGAGTTTGATCCCCAATGTACACAGCCTAACCTGTAGGCATCCTTCGAGCAGGATGCAGACCACCCCCCCCACCCCACCTACTCCTTAATGACGTGTCAGAAATCACTGCAAGTTCCTTTGTATAAGCTTCTGCAAAATGACTAGATAGTAAAAGTAAACATCAAAAGATGTAACTTTGGAAACCGGATACTTTTTTTAAATTCGGGGCTCCGAGGTGAATCAAAGGTGAGAAATAGTATGTATGTATTGGTTTGCATTAAACTCAATTAAAAACATTTAAAAGCGGCAATAGTGTAATGCTTTGGGTCATCAGGGAAGTGGTATGGCAGACAATGCACTGTGTGTGTGTGAGTTCCTTACCGACTGTTCTCTCAGCTTGTCATATAGGTATCCCAACCGCTTGGCGGCATCGTCCAGCTTCCTTTTTGTTTGCTGCGACAAAAACAAAAAAGACATCGATCGCATTATACTCAAAACAAAACTTTAGTCTCAACTCTAATTCCCACTGCACCAAACTGCTATCAGTACTGGTGGGGCGGCGGGGCTTACGGGGTCTCCAGCAGCCAGCTGGCAGCGCTGCACCAGGCTGTCGAAGGTGCTCTTGAGGATTATGTGTTCGGCGGGGATGTCCCTCTGCTCCACCCGCTCGGCCGGCAGCTGCTGCAGGAGCTGTTGCAGAACGAGGAGGACGAATTTGTTCACTTTTCACCGCAGCCAGCACTTTTTCTCGAAAATGATAACTATAACTTTTGTTGTTTACTTTTGTTCAAACTTTTTTTTGTATTTTTTTTTTATTTGGTTCAATCGACCCACAGATTTTATTTCAAATTAACGTATCCTCAATTTAACACCTGGAACAATTTCAACCAATCAGAAACTGGAATTGCGATAACAGGCGTTTCAACAGAGATGGTTTTAGGAAGCCGTAGCGTGTCACCCACCTGAACACTGGGCTCCTGGGGGGCCCCTGGGGGAACTTGGGCGTGGTCGTGGAGTTGAGCAGCCTCCACTGGGAAGCCCATCACAGGGGCTGTGATAGGGGCCGGTGGAGTGTAGTTATCAGGGACCTTCATATGGGGAAAGAATAGTCAAGTCAAGTACATTTTTTTTGTATAGCCCTATTTAAGGCCATATTTTATGACAACCCCCTAACCCTAACCCTAGCCCCCCAAAGAACATTCATTTAATTATCAAGGAAGAAACCTTGAGAAGGAACGCAGAAAGTAGGATCACTACTTGCAGGTAGGGTTAAGAGTGCAATGGGTGCTATAATGGACATACATAATATTGGCATTACAAGCAAAAACGTTTTGGTAAAAAATGTCGATTGTTTGATGGTCTTTTTGTGTCGCCAATTATGTTAGACCATTAAGTAATATCAAAGTCATTTCTTCAGTTTACCTCATTTAATGAAGTGATTTTATGTGTCTATGTGTACATTTCTAAAACATCATGGCGAGCGCTTACACAGGGCACAGACAATGACAATGACACAAACAAGTACCTTCTTCTTCCTGAGTCCACCTCGCATTGCAGGAGGGTCATTCCAGCCATCTTGACATCCTGAAGCAGAGCATGACTACAGTTAGAAACAGTCTCACTCGCACTACTTTTCCCCCCCGCGATAAAACACAACAGCCCGTTCCTCCCATAGCCACACCAAGCAGAAAAACTTTACTCTGGCCAGTAAAAAAGGCAGCTTCCTCGCGATGCTAAAAATAGTTAAAAGGAATGAACGTTGCGCTAAAACAGCACAAAATAAATAATTGAACTAACAACGAGTTAAGCATACTCTCTTCATTCATTCAACTGTCACTTAGCAGCCTTTCAGGTTTCTTTCACTGCCCTATCGTCAAACCAGTCTCATTGGCGAGTCTGCCTTCTGACAAGAGAGTGGAAGACACAGAGGCATGTCTTTCATTTCTAATGCTCCTGAACAATACAGGCAACCTCCAGCTTAGGCTAAAGGCCATGCATGTGTCTCCAATACACATGCATGCAAGCACTTTGGGAATTTAGAAACCCAGTAAGGGCGTTTTCATACCTAGTTCGTTTGGAGCGTTTGTTTCGAACCCTGGAGCGTTTCTACCCCAAGTTTGGTTCGTTTGGGCAGATGTGAACACAGCCATCGCACTAGGGTGCGGGACTAAAACAAGCGCACTCTGGATCGTTTCCTTTGCAGTGAGAATGCAATCCGACCCAATGGACCAAAACAACTCACTGTGACGCAACGGATGACGGGTGGGTTGGCAAAGGAATAGAAATTGTTGGGTGAATATGTCACTGTATGCAATACTAAAAACGCGCCTTCTCCTACTGACTACTAAGTGTCTCAAAGCAGTGCGTCTTCGTACAAAATGCATCAACACATAAAGTCTAGATATGCTGGTAAACCACAGAATAGCGATAGCTGCAATGAGCTGTGAGTTTGCTCCATTTTCGATGCGTTGTTCTGTGTTTTTCTTTTCAGTAGATGCGGATGAAATTCCCGCCCGAAAATTCTGACCAATGAGGGAACAGTTGGCTCGCTCATGGCGTTTGTTTACCAATTTTGAAAACAAAGCGAACCAGGGTGCGAGTGCAACATGGTAACAAATTAGTCCCCGATTCGGAGCAAACAAACAGACCATAGGTGTGAAAACGCCCTAAGTCTCCGTACGTAGGTACTGAAATGCTGTCCCTGGCATTTTCCTTTTTTGAACTGGCCAGAGAATGGGGTGAATGAGTTTATCCTCATTCACTATCAAATGAATGCGACCTTTGTCCTACATATGCAAATAACACCGTTGACAACTGCATTGACGTCTGCAGCTGTTTTGAATGCCTCCCTGCAGGTTGGATGTCTCGGTCTGATAGAATTCCTTGACGTTGCACAAACAGGAAAATCTATGTGATAAAATCATTTGCACTTGCAATCGCGATCCTACATGCTACCGGGCTGCGCAAAGCAAGCACTCGTTGACACACATCTCTAGCCACCCGCATCCAACTCTAACCCTGTCACCTTGATCACCAGATTGGGGAACCAGCCAAGGAAAGTAGCCTGAAAGTAAAATTAAGCATAGGGCATCTCAATGAAAAGTTATGACCAGTGGCACACATTAACTTGCAACTAGGGCTGCCGCTAGAGATTATTTTCATAGTCGATCATTTTTTTCAATGAATCAAATAATTTTTTCGATGAATCGATCAATCATTTAGTCTAAAAAATGTCACAAATAACAGCAAATTCCATCACAAGTTATCTGACAAGCAGCCAAGATCGACTAATCGATTCGTTGCAGCCCTACTTGCAACCACCGCCAGTAACCACTGCGGTAATGCTCAACAACACTGTGGTGGGCTGGTGCCATTACCTGTAGGTGGGGGAGGAGGAGGAGCCGAGGCGGCCGGAGAGAAGGGCCGCACAGCAGGGGCCCCGGGACCCCCGGGTGGGTACCCGGGGCTGGGGGGAGGGTAGGGTGCGCCGGCCATGGGTGGCGGAGGAGGCCCGTGGGCGTGAGTGGGCCCCGGGGGGTACATGGCGGGGAAGTGCCCCTGAGAGTGTGCACTGGGCATGGAGGTGGAGGGCATGAAGCCGATGGGCGGCAGGCCTGGGTGGGGCATGGAGGCCAGGCCCCCGGGGGCAGACGACGAGGACGGCAGCGGGGGCCCCGATAGGCTGGCGGCGGGCATCGACGGGCCCGGCGGTGGGAAGGCTGAGGGCGGGGCCATGGGCTGTGGCTGGAAGGGCGGTTGAGCGGGGAACCCTGATGGACGCACATCAGACACAGGATAAGAAGCACATCACGAACACAACGAACAACCAACCAATCACAACCTTACGAACATACTGGTTGCGTAGTAGTTCACAAGGAGTCCCAACAAGGGTTTGTATTGCGTCTAGAGCCCTGCATGCGTTGGAAAAAATCCAATGCATGCAACAAAATGCATCTGAAAAGCGTGCAGTAAAAGCACGCAGGAACATTTTTAAATGTATATATATCAATATTGTGCCTTTATGGACAGGACAGTGAAGAGAGACAGGAAAGCGGGTCGAAGCAGAGAAGGAATGACATGTAGCAGCATAGGACCACAGGTGGAAATTGAACCTGGGTCGCTACAAGGCATATTGCCTACATGGTCAGCGCACTAGCGCGTTGAGCCACCGGGCCGCCCTGGAACTTTCTATGCAAAGCAGCATGAGCCAGGCGTTAGGGACGAGCATCGTGATCGTTTTCGACGCGAGGCGAACCTGCGCCGGGAGCAGGATGCTGGGGGTAGGATGGCCTCATGGCGGCGGGGGGGCGTGGCGCGCTGGGGGGCAGGCCGGGCACAGGGGTGGGGACGGGGGCGTGCGGGGTGAAGAGGGACGGCATGGGAGGCTGCCCGCCTGGAGCCATCTGATGAGCCGGTGGAACGGGTTGATACTGTCCCTAGGGGGGGGGAACACATCAAACAGGAAACACGGATTGAACGTTGTTATTGTGTGGGAAAAACAGGGTCAAAGGAGGAAAGAACTGTTACAAAGTTTTCGACTCATCATTGCGAGATATTACTAAATTAATAGTTTCATGTTTTCAATTTATCATCATCATCATCATCATCATCATCATCATCATCATCATCATCATGTCTTAGCCTTATCTGTAGATATTACTAAAATAATATTTGTTTAATTTTTTGTTGACGTTTTAGTTTTAAATCATCATCATCATCATCATCATCATCATCATCATCATCATCATCATCATCATCATCATCATCAAACCACAACTACCACCACCACCACCAAAAGAATGCATTCAAGGTGACAGTCGGTACCATGACTTGTGCTTTCTGCACCGGGGCCTGTGGAGCAGGTGCAGGCTTTGCTTGGCCCACTCTGCTGTAAGGGGTGGCGGTGGGGGCCGGGGCCGGGGCCGGGGCCGGGGTAGCGGGGGCCTCCGCCTGGGCATGGAACAGACGCTCCCTCAACAACACGATCCCGGACTGGAGAGACAGAAAGACACACAATAATACAATCTTGTCCACAAAGTGCTTCAAGAGCATAGTGCAGGATGGAGACCCCTGTGAATCAATGTGTAGGAACTAGATTTTGATTAAAAAAAAAAGATATACTATAAGAAAAAGATATACTATACACATATACACACTATAGTGACTTCAGGAGTCATTTTGTGAGAGAATTTTACTTCCGCATCTAAAAACGCCAATCGGCCGTGACGTAACAGGGGTGAGAGCGGTCAAGTTGAACAATGGATTGAATAATGGATCTGAAGCTCGTTTTGACACCGAAGAGGTTGTAAATTCAAATATTTACGACAGACCACAACCTTATAATGATGAGCCTGCTAGGCGTCCAAGAGACCAGGAACAGACCAGGGTGAGAAGGAATAACGGTCAGAGGAGAGCAATCGAGTCGTGGTGTGAAGAAAACCAGTGGAGAACTGGGCAGATGTCATGGTGAGTGATCGTTAGCTTCTAGATACAGTATATGGGCGTTAGCTAATGATATCCAACGCTGTGTTCACATCACAACATTGCCAAGTCTGCTATCGTGTCAGGCTATAACGACACTAGTATTGGTCGTCTAGTATTGATATTGGCAATCAATGAGCTATTGAGATTAGAAAGCCAAAAAACAATATTTAACTCAAACTGAATGAATCATCGCGGATATAATTGTGTGTGTTCCGTCTGTCTGAAACAAACAAAATATATTTAACCCTAACCCTGCCTCTTAAACGAATCAAGCAAATTGTAGCCTATAATAGACTATAGGCCTAAGATAAAACTAAATAGGCCCACAATACGCATGTGCATTGTTGAGTGGGAGACACATCGCCATAGGCGCACACTGCTTCACCTGCTCGACTCGTTATCTGTTCATCATACCATTATAATGTCAGTATCGACTTACGACCACATTCAAACGAATGTGTCTCTCAGATGTTACAATAAAGCCTGTACAACTAACAAATGATCTGTGCTCTTGCGTCGGGACACACATCGCCATAGGCGCAGAGTAGAGTTGTAAACTGCTTGAGTCGTTATTATTCGTTTATCATATTATTATAATACCAGTGTTGACTTGTCCCTCAAACGAATGTGTCTCTCAGATCTTACAATTTAGACTGTAAAACTAATCAATTGTGTGTGTTCTTGTGACACATCGCCATACGAGTAGAGTTCTCAACTGCATGATCCGTTCTTATTCGTCTTTCATATAATTATATAATAACAATAATAATAATGCCATTGTTGGCATTATTATTATATCCCAACATTGCGCGACAAAGTGGAATAAGGAAATAAGGTAGCCTAACTAAGCATTCTTTGTTTGAGACTAGTTTGTTTAGGCTACTAAACTTGGTAGGCCTAATAATCGCAATGATATATGATATTTTAAACACGGTACGTAACACTGATCAATCTGGCGTCTGGCATCAATCTGGCATCTGGCTGTTCTGCAGACTTTGCAGGCTTCGCCCTTGCATACCATCTAGATGACGTACGTGTACTATCTAGATGACGTGCGCATTTCTGTCCCCCCAGTATATTAGCTCAGCTCATCAGTCGTAAGTATCAGCAAGTATCAGCTCATCGGTCGTATCTCGCAATGCGTAATATAACTCCACACTACGTTTTACGGTGCTCTGCCGTTACCGCAGGAGGGAGAGAGGCAGAGAGAGAAAGAGTTTCCTGATAAACAAACAGCTTGTGTGGGAAATGCCAGCTCATGGCCTCAGCTGCGGAGAGTATGTGCTTGCAGGGAGGTGGATGCCTTCTAACGGGTCCGTGACCACTAGCCCCGCCGGCGGCAGAACCAGAAGCTGCCACTGACGGCGGACTTGATGAAGCCGCTGTGTGCACTGAAGGAACGGCCCCGGCTGTCAGACACACCCGGTCCTGGCTTCAGTCTCACTCGATTCCAACTTGCTTCCAAATCCCATCCTGAACTCAACCGTATCTCCAGGGAGATAATTCTCTTGTCGAAAATGAGCGCCACACACGGCCGAGTTTGGCGTAACAGACGCGGCAGAGAAATCACGTCTCTTCACCTGCAAAAATGCACCAGGCACGAAAGCTAGCGCCGTTCCTTTTCCTGTTCGGAAACGTGTGGCCTCGATGTGCTGACAGGCTGGAGTTTGTGCAACTTGCACAAACACAATACTTGACCATGACAAATGGTGAAATGCAATACAAAAAAACTGCTGAAAAAAGACAAACTCACTATCTCGACCGCTTGCACTGACCACCAACCTCCTCACTACACATTGAGCAGAGGCCGAGCCGAGGTCAACGACTTACGCATGTTACGTCATAAGATGCAACACGCGCGCTCACTACTCCCTACTAACTATCTAGGGAGGTCTATGTGGAGGACTAAATGAAGAAAAAACACTTCCGAAAACTACTCTGTCACATAATTAAAAAACGTGCCAGATCAACGTCGGCTGGTGGATCAACCATAATAAATACTGGCATGCATTTTTGTGATAAATCAGCGTATTTTCCCAAATGAATAAAATATAATATATTATCAATAATTAAAACATTATTTTCGTGTTTGTATGACCATAGAGCTCTCCATAGAGCTCTTCCCTGATCCATCTGCTATCTTTCAGCGCAACGCATGATGCTATATAGTGCTTGGTTAGTGACCCTGGTATGAGTCCACTATATAGGGTATATTCATTCTCACTATACATTCAGACACTCATTCACTACAAAATGGCAAACTCACTATCTAGTGGACTATATAGTGAGTAGTGATTTCAGACACAGCCCAGGGCACGTGTAGTAGACCTATATTCACCAGTTTATTCTACTACGCCTTCCCTAGTGCATACAAGTTGCTGACCCATAATTTGTGTTAAATGATGGTGTCTATTAATCCCAGATGGAAACCTTTAATGGACTAAACCTTTTTGTCTCCAGAGGCTAGTTCTGACCTGATCCGAGTTGTCTGGCAGGTAGGTCATGGCGGTGGCGAGGCTGCCCTCGGCGGCCAGGATGCCAGCATAGCAGGTCAGCTTCTCGGCCAGGGTGGGGCTCTGCAGGGGCACCTCGCTGTTGCGCAGGCGCTCGATGGACTTGCACAGGATCATCACCTTCTCCACCAGGTCCTACATCAATTTGTACATGTTGCTTTAAAACCTGCACTATGTACGTATACCCATTAGCAGCCTCTAATAGCTCCAGTGGTAGCCACAGTTTACAAAGTTTTATTCTTGAGAAACTTTCTTTTTTCATGGAGGAAATAGCTGCAGTAAAAAAGTTAGTTACAGTTACATATATATATATATATATATATATATATATATACAGTATATATAACCCCTAACCCTGGCAGTGTTCATGCAAAGCGCTACCAATTGAGCCACACGGGACCAACTAGAACAATGTGATGGAGTGGCGTTTGTTTTCGCGTACCTCCAGGACGAGAGGGGAGGAGCAGTCCCTCTGCGTGGCCCAGCACTCCACCAGCTTCTCCAGGTTCCCGGAGCAGATGTAGCAGAGGCACGCCTGCAGGCGGCGCTTCTCGGCCCCCTCCGCCTCCAGACGTCCACCCAGCGTGTCTGATGTGGTCAAAATGTATTTAGAAAACGGATGGCTCAGGTGCTTGATTCTGATTGGCTTGAATCAGTTGTAAAATACTTGCATAACAATGAAAAATGATTTAATTGCTTCTGACCGTTAGGTCCTACAGTTGGAGAACTGCGTCCATAGTAGGCTTGCCGCGGTAGTCGGTGTTACCGGTCTTACACGGTGTTCAGGCATACACTGTTTACATCACTTGCCCACCGCCCATACCATCTTTTTTAATGTTTTTGCTAGGGGTGTGCTGGTTGCGTAATGTTTATTGCGATCGGTCGTCATAATAAACCACCATGTCATCAGGTGGGCCATAACCATCTTCCTTGTTTTTCACACCACAAACAAGGTAGGAAAACATATCTGGAAATGGTGACTTGCGGCAGCTCGTCGAGATCCCTTGACCACGCATTTTGAAAAGCCTGTTGACTTTTGCCATTTATTTTACATACGCCCATTCCACCTCCTGTTTTAAAACCCTAAAATCGCCAATGGATATGCGCCAAGCCGCCATCGGTTTTATTGTTTTTTAAAAAAAAAGAAATAATAATGAACCAACTTTCTAAGCTTTAGTTTTCGTTAAAGTAAGGGGAAGTAGGCCTAACGATCTAATGTTAAAGATCACAGTACAATGTCCGGTGTAATCGGTAACACTGGTGTTGGCACAGGTATATTAACCGGTGTGAACATTTCCTCACCGTGGCATCCCTAGTCCATAGCAAATGTCTGTTATTCATAGCAGCAGTCTGCTATTCAGAAATAACAGAGCGTAGAACTCTGTAATTGAGTATTCAATAAAGCCGTGTACAAAAAAAACAACATAAACTTACCGCACAGGGGGGCAAAATCCTCTGGGTGAGCGTAGGTCAGCAGGGCGGCCAGAGCCTCCTTCCAGTTGTCCAGCTCACAGCTCTGCACTATGTCCCTCCAGTTCTGGGTGACCACCGACGATATGAGCTGCAGTGGGGAACAGGGCAAATGTGGAAGAATAATGTGGTCAGTGTCTTGGCAGCTCATGAAAGGAGAGCAACGCTAACTTGCGTTGGGAAGAAAAGTGAGACTGATGATTTTTAGCATTATAAAAATAAATGTATATACGTTTCTCAAAACATATAGCAGTGTAAACCCTTACAGGATAAATGATATAGCCTAACTTAAGCCGTGGTGCACTAGGCCTTATGACGGGAGAAATCAATCTTTTTTTAAGCATACAAGAAGTGCATGAAACCTTAGTAAAGTAAGGTAAAAAGTGCCTACAATAAAGCCAAAGGTATTTCACAAGCTCAGACAAACTTCACAATCTGCCATAAATCATTCAAGTGGTCTCCTTGTATCAGCATATTTCCCAAGTCACCATGTTCCACAAAAAATATGAAATTACATCTGAAAATATATGAATATGAATATTGACTTCCTCCAAGAATTCTTTCTTCAAGGAAGATCAGGAAGATACAGCCCCAAAATAATAGCCTTAGCTTCCATGGGCAACTTTACAGAGAGAATTTGATTAATCATACAAGGGAAATGAATCTTATCAATCAAGCTGTGACAGTGGACTCACCATGGAGATGCTGTTCTTCTGCGTGTCCAGGTATCTCTGCTGGGTCTTCTTCAGCAGCTCCTCTCCTCCGCTGATGGACAGCAGGATGGCCTCAGCATAGCGGCCGTCGTTCAGACAGAGGTCCACGGCCCCCTCAAAGTTACCCACTAGCAGGGCCTGGCTGATCAACCCGTCCGTATCTGGGAGGGGAGAAGTTAGTGAGGGGTTAGCCAGGAAGACAGGAAGGAAGGAAGGAAGGAAGGAAGGAAGGAAGGAAGGAAGGAAGGAAGGAAGGAAGGAAGGAAGGAAGGAAGGAAAGAGAGAGACAGAGACAGAATGAAAGAAAAACATTGTATTCACCAGATGAGATGGGGATCTGGAAGCTGGGTTTGTCCTGAGGCATCTGGCTGAAGAAGTCGGTTGGCGACGTGGAGCCTGTGTCGGATACAGCGCCCGCTTCATCTGACCTCTGGAAAAATAACAGTTTATGTTGACATTGTTACTTTAGCGTATATTTCGCAATAACGACAGGCCCACGGCTACTTACTAAATAAATCGATAATTTAGTACAAAATATAACTACAAAAAATGATCTTTATACCTCAGTGGAGAGCTGCTGCATCTTCTCAGCCAAATCCTTGGCATCCACTCCATGTCCATTGGGCTGAAAATTCTTCCCCAGGCATTTTGAAATCTGACAAAATATATTTTTTTATGCAACATCGTAAAACGTTGACACTTCATGTCAACACCGGTGCCTAAAACTTTGTAAATTGATTATGAATATTAATATGAACACTAAACATGAAATCAGGCTGACTGATTGAGACTGCTTAAAACAGCTATCAACCACACACACTCCACAACCATCTTATTACCTTTCTCTCCAATTCATCTTTGCTGAAGCCCAGAAGTCTCAGGAATTTAACACGAGCTTCGTCTTCAAAATTCACCTGTGCACAACAAATACACAAATAATCCCACATCTGGTCAGACGGCATGTCTTACAATGTATGGGCGTAGCTAGTTCTGGCGGGACACTCGTCATGCGACGCCCATCAGCGGACAGCTAACGCGGTCCAATCAAACGCACGTACAATTTTAGACCTTCCATCTCACACACACACACTCTCTGCGAAAGTAAGTGCTGAGTTGGATTTCACCCATCACCACCCCAGCCTCCACCTGCATCGCTTCTGCTCTGTGTTGTATGTAACCTACACAATGGGTTGAGATATCTGATATACCCCATGGGTGGGGGGGGATTGTATAGTGCTCCCTGTTGTCAAATGTTGTTATACTGTATCTGACATCTGTATGTCACGCTTTGAATCCTAAAAGAGTGGAACCATACCGCCAAACTAAACCATTTCATAAACGGTTAAATCTACGACACATTCGGGCGGACCCACCATGAGGAACTTCCATATGTCCTGCTCGGCGTCGCACGGGGCGTTCTGGATCTTGCCCTGGCAGTAGGTGATGAAGGTGCCCGACTGCAGCGCCGCCTGCAGCTCCCGGCTGCGCTGCAGGAACTCCGTCTCCGTGGTTACCTGGCTCACAAACACCTGCCTGGGCACAGGCTGGGGGCTCTGCACCGGGGCCGGCGGGGGGCTCTCGAAGGTCAGCAGCTTCCCGCCAAACTGCAGCCGCATGAGAGAGATGGAGTCAAAATGAGGTTTGTATGTAAAGTAGGGCTGGGCAATATCTCAATATTATCGTTTGGTCGCCTTTGAATGGTATTGTGTCGGCATGGAATGAAGATATCGCCCAGTTTTATAGTACACATGAATTATGATGAGAAGATATGCCCTTAAAATGACCAAATATGAGGTTTGAAACGTCAGTGAGAAAGAAAAAACTAGCTTGAGTCCGATACCATACTTAACTTCCATATACTTCAATGTAATGACCCTCAGCTAGACTGTTTAGAGTGGTATTTTTTTAGAATGGTAAATCGCTCAGCCCTAATGCAGGGTCATTTCAGTCAGGCAGATCATCAATAATCAAACAGGCGGCATGGCACTCACAGCAAAAGACGCCCCCACCGGCCTCCGCACCCACTTCGGAGGCTTCTTGAGAGGGGGGACGACGGTGGTCTGGGTCGCGGGCTGGGGCACCTGCAGGGGAGGGAGCGCCTGGCCCGTGCCAAAGGGATCCATGTTGTCGAATGAGGAGGATATCTGGAGAAAGTCAACCCCCATGAGTAAATTCAAGGGAGGAGGAGGAGGAGGAGGAGGAGACAGGAGGAAGAGACAAGAGGAGGAGACAGGAGGAGGAGGATACCTTATCCACAGTGCTCTGCTGCTGGGTGTTCAGGCTGCCGCCCATCACAGAGTAGACGCTGATCTTGCCGTCGAAGGAGGCGGTGGAGAGCAGCGCCGGGTTCCTGGGACACCACTGGACATCGAAGCACCATTGGTTGATGGTCGGCAGCTCGTAGATGACCTGGAGCGAGAGAGGGGCGGGAGGTTAGGGCGCACAGTGCCGGCAGACATTAGTAATGATGGAAATGAGAGGGACCACAAAAGAGGTAAATACGCCATTGTTACCTCCCCAGTGTTTGGGTTCCAGCACAGGATACGGTTGTCTTTGGCGCTGCTCAGCAGGAGTTCTGAGTCAGCTTGGCTCCATGAAATAGACAGGATTCCCCTAAAAAAAAGACACATTGAGTGAAAGGGTCAGGTAATATCTATGCAAAATGTTACAACAATGATGCTTTTAAACCATGACAACATGAATAACTGAATAACTGATGGAACACGAAGTCTAGTTACTATTGAATGGTAAAGCCGAATAGAGCTAGTTTGTAGATGTAATGTGACCCAAAATGATGGAGATATTCAACAGGCATGAAAAAAGCTGTATAACACAACGTATCGTGTATTTTATTTTTTTGAAAATCAATGTCAAGAAGAAAGACGATGTTCACCAATAGAAATCAGGAATGGGTCATGATTTTAATGACGTTAAATTGTAAAAAAATCAAATCGTTTTTTTAACTACCGTATTGTCTTAAAAAATACAAAAGCTAGAAAGATATTGGATGTTCAATAGCTATTCACGCACAAAGTAGGCTACCTTGCTCCAAACAATAGCCAACTAAAACACAATTAAACCAGATGCGTCTCGTTTCAAAATGTTCCCAATGGGAACATTAAAACCACTGTTTAGAAGTGTATCCTGCACAAGTGTATCCTGCACAGAAAAAAGCAGGTAAAACTGTGTGACAAGTGGAGCGCCGGTGGGGAATGCAACACAAATGATCTGCGAAGGATGGTCGAATAGTTCCAGTGAATATCGAATATTACATTTGCTTGAAATGCCCATCCCACCTGCATATTACATACTTTTGTTGCTTGAACACCGGAATGAACACACTGGTAAAATGCCATGCAGTGGTAGGCATGAAGACATGAACAGCTAAAGACCTACCTGGTGTGGTTTTCCAGGACTTTGAGAGGGGAGGTAGCAAAACGCAGGTCCCACATTTGGATGACAGGCATGCGGTCATCTTCAGAGGCCAGTACCAATTGGGTGGCCACCTCAGGGTGCCACAGCATTCCTGAACAGTGCATCTTTAAAAACCAACCACAGACAGTATAAACGATGATAAAAACATAGCACCCGTTGCATCAAATTTGCATCAAATGCATGTCAAAACCCTACACGTAGTCCCTTTAAAGTATTTTTCCTGTTTGCTAAGACTCCAGGTTAATTGTTGACATTGTGTATGTCCAGATGTAAATCAGCCATGCTTTACGTGTGGTGTACGTGCGTTCTGAAATTGGGCAATTGGCGAGCCATTGACATCCATTCTATTCCAAGCGAGTGTTTAGCCGCTCCCATAGCTGTATCTTTGTTTTGTCCAACACGAGTTGCATACAAACTGCCCTGGCTAGGTGGATTTCTCCAATAGTGCCCACAAATGAACAAATCCTGTTTCGATTCTGTGTTGCATGAGCCTTACAGTACATTATATCACAGCATGCGCCACTGCGCATGATCATGGACAGAGACTGAGAGGCTGGAGGTTCTAATTATCAGCGAAGATAGTGGCTGTTTGTTAGGCTACCAACTGAACCCTGTATTAAGAATTCAGCGCCTCTCAGTCTCCAAGTCTGTGTGTGAGCATGCAGTGGCGTGTAAACACAAAATCGAAACTTGTTGATTTGTTCGTTTGTGGGCACTATTGAAGAAAACCACCTAGCCAGGGCAGTTTGTAAGCGCTTACTTGTTTTGTACAAAACAAAGATACAGCTATGGGAGCGGCTAAACACTCGCTTGGAATAGAATGGATGTCAATGGCTCGCCAACTGCCCATTTTTGGAAACACGTGTACACTGCGACAGGGGGTGAGTAAGATGAACAAAAACCTTGACAATGTCAACAGAAATCCTGGGGTCTTAGCAAACTGGCCAAATCCATGAAGGCTAGTAGTTTGGGGTCATTAGAATACACCTCTATGTCAAAAAATGAAATTCTTCTTGTATACCCAAATGTTAAATGTTATGAGGCTGTAACTTGGCATCGGACTCTGATCAAAACACTAAACATCAGGTCAGTGTTTGTTTTAGCAGCAAGAGACATTTGCATTCCATCACACACCCTGTTGCTATGGTCACTGATCTTTATGATGGGCTCGTTCTTTCGCAGATCCCAGACGACGGCTTTCCCACTAGGGCTAGCAGAGGCCAGGATGTGTTGCACCTGCCTGTTCCACGAGACAACGCTGATGTCTTCTGCAGGCTGGAGACAGGGAGAGAAGATGGAATCAGAATAATGCATGGCTGCCTGAAATATGCAAGACTGAATAACTGTATATTTGGAATTGTGTGTATTTGGAAAAGAAACTATACTTAATACATTGTGCAAATATATATATATATTTTTTTTTTTTACTCCGAAATATACATGCCAAATCCAAACGCACACAAAAGAAAGTTCAATGAGAAAAATACCACAAACCACACACCAAATCATTTCCATTGTATTAAAGAAATCCTATATTCAACATTGTCTTAGACGGCATTGACTATTATTGAAAGGAGTGCAGTTACTTGCTAGATATAACCACTCGACAGTAGAGATTAGAAAGCAGTAGCATTAGAACGCAATAACATTCTCAAACAAGCCCAGGGCACCAGACACCACACACCAACTACAGTTCACACAAACAAAACTTGGTAGTTCTTGGTGTTCTTACCTCTATTATCTACAAGGAAAACAGGGAGACAACAGCGTAACTTTAGCCTTGTTGGGGATGGTTTGATCCTTATTCACAGCACAAAATGCAGGTTTGATATTCTGACACCACCACTTCACTTTTTTTTTTTTCAGCACACTATTCTTTCTGTCAAACAAATGTTGTGTTATGCGATGTGTGCTTTAAGAACGGGTCACCTCGGGACCGTCAGGTTTTAATGTGTAATCACCTGTGACTTGGCGCCGGGTGTCATTGGATTGTTGAAGTTGTTCAGATCCCATATGTAGATCTCTGAATCGTTTGCCCCCGACGCCAGGAGATTACTCTGAAAGAGACATCCGTTCAGACATCAAATGCACTGTGGGGAATATGGAGACATGAGAGCCAGCCAAGTCCCATGAAAGAAGTTCACGACGTTCCACCATCTTGGTACTTATTGACCAAAACATTTTAGAATAATCAAGCTACTATTCTACTAACTAATATACAACAACTAATAATCTTATTAGGATGGTGAAAAAGCCCTAAGATGGCGGCTTGGAATGTGCGTGATATCATGTGAAACCGTCCAATAGACCAGTGGTTCTTAACTGGTCTAGCCTCAGGACCCACACGTGTCATTAATCATTAAGCCACGACCCAAGAAATAATGTATTTACCGATACTGCAGTAATCAACAATGCCTTCATGGACTGTTAAAAACATGGAGGGAACAAAAAGCTGCAACAATTGGTGCTAAACTCAATGAAATAGTAAGCCATTGAAACATAAATTAACATTAAAACATTAGTTAATTGGCTTCTTTCTGAAGATTAAGGTTTGGCATATGCTCTGCGACCCATTCACAATGCCCTCGACCACCAGTTGAGAATCACCGCTATAGAAGACAGCAGTACAAGACCCTGGCCGGCATCATTACCTGAAAGGGGTTGAAGTCGAGTGCTCGCACTGGGCCTGTGTGCTTGTCCGATTCTCCTACTACGGCGTCTGCTGCAGATGCTAGTATGGCTTCCGCGTTATAGACCGTTAACGCCCCGTTTTCACTGCCACTGACCAGTCTTCCTCCAGAACCATCTGCTCCCAGTCCAAAATTCACCCATACGATACTATGCAGCCTAAAGAACACAGAGGTATTTGTTAGAAATTAATCTCCATTCACAATAAATGTACGTTCCTGCTGCAAGTTTCAATCTTAGGATTGTCTTGAACACAAACCAAATATTTATTATTTAAATTATAGCAAATGAACGTCAAACAACAGTCAATAGTTTTTTTTGTATTTATGCAATGCCTATTTTAGATTATGTTTTCTTGCACAATCCTCGGAATTCTCCACATTACTTTTTTTTAACTGCTTTTTACTGCTCTCATACTTGTATGATGGTGCATATAACAAATAAAACTACGTGACTAGTTTGAGTCTTTGTGTGCATATTGCCTGTGTCTATGTGTATGGTCCAAAGTACTGTAGTTCACCTGTTTGTGGTTGGCAAGGACCCCTTAAGCTTCATGTCTAGTGAGGGATCTGAAAAGTCCATCTCGAATATTTCAAGGGCTGCAGTTGTGTTGAAAGAGGCATCGAGCTGTTGTGCTGATGTACCTGTAAATGAACAAAAAAAACATTCAAATTGGAAATATGCAACCTTCAATTCTTGCATCAACCGTTACATACAACACATGTTATATTTTAATATCCAGGCATTACAAACTCTGAATACAAAAACTCCTGCTGTGGTTATTGGTTCCTGTACACACGTCAGTGATTGCAACGCTTTAATCGCACATTGAATGTAATATATTGTTTTAGAGAAACAAGATGGGATGTAAAGGCAACCTAGGGCCAGGTAGATGGGATGGTGCGAAGCAGGACTCCAAGCCTGGTGGGCCGTCCTCTGGATCTCCTTCAGCCTCATCTTCCTCTTCAGACGAACACAATTACCTGAACAGTGAACCAGACAACAGAAACTCATGAGCCATGAATATGATTAACACCCATATTCGTGCTTTGCTGTGATATCTATATATCTATATATCTATCTATATATATATCTTATCTATCTATATCTATATCTATATATCTATATCTATATCTATATCAATGGATCTGACAGCCTTGAAATGCAACTGAGTTGTGGTCTCATCATTCTTGCACACGGGCGTCGACTAGTACATGAAATAGCTAATCATCACCTTTCTGTCAGGTCCTTCCTAATCGCCATGAAGGAGAAACATGTTGTGATATAATGTGTAAACTATGAGGAGCGTTTCACGTGGCATTAGAGGAATAGTACCGACACATCTCCTCCCAACATGTAGCACCGTTAGCTAACGTAGGACTACTATTGGAAGTAAGAAAAAATACCGACTGGACATTTTTACCTTGAGATGTAACGCTTTTCAGTCATTTAAACCTCAGCTGAAACACTAATATTATCTCACACTTTAGTGGTGACACTAAAGCCAGCGGATTGTTTAAACTCTGACAGTCAGTTAGCTCTAGACATTGAGCAGACCCACCGTTAGCTAGCAGGAAAGATATCTCACCAAACCATTCCCGTATAACCACTTAAAAATAGACAACTAAAGTCTTATTTTTAAAATTGGACCCTCGATATTAAACATATACTCACTCAGGTGTTTAAATGCAGTTGTGGTAGCCTGATCACCAGAAGAATATAAAGCTAGCTTGGGTGGGCGACAGTGCTAGCGGCTTAGCCACTGACAACGATCAAAGTACTTTGCCGTGTTGTCACTTCGCTACGGTGGCCCACATGGGTCAAAATACCACCAGAGCTTGGACGAAATCAAAGGGCCAAATACCTTTGGTATTATCACAAAAAGAGAAGAAAATGTGTGTAAGCGTATCTCCTATTCAAACAAGTAACAAACATACAACGTTTAAGATAATTTTTTAATGCAATCAATTGTACATATACACACAAAGGTAGTCAAATATTAAATTTCATAATGCTTGACTTCTTCAGGTTCTACATCAGGGCTGCCACCCCTCTCTAGGTACAGGTTGTTGTAGGGGAGTTGTTTGGGTCCCTGGAAGAGAGAAAAGTGCAATAATGAAGAGTTAATAATAATAATAATAATAATAATAATAATAATAACAACAACAACAACAACAACAAACACAATTTCCTATGCTGCTGACAAAACATGGTAAAAATATATTTTGCTGCTGATTAACAGCTTACAAAGACTAGACTCATGTGCATGATCTATGGTAAGATGCCCTCAGAAATACATCAGGATATTTGTAGGTGTACACACTAGGTGAGAACTCAAGTGTCACTTTCAGTTTATTCAGTAAGTCATCCACAGATGACGTGGCTATAGCCCGTACAAAAGCAAACATATTGCACAAGTATGCATAGGACACCAACAAATAAGGCTCTGGTTCTGATGATTGTATTTACATTGCTGAACAAAAAACAAATGTTGGGCTATACAAAAGCTAACTCTGTTCCCTTTCTTCCATACCGTACATCCTTAATAATATTAAGAGCTAGGATAGACCAGGATATGTTATGGCGTGTTGTGGCGGTGGTAAAGGAACATTGAATGACTTCAAATTTTCAACTGTACTTACGACTGGTTGGTAAACTGGGAATTTATCCCCAAGGTAGAACATGAATAGCATGAATCCCAAAAAACCGAACAGCTGTTTGTACATAGTGGACCAGGGAAGCACAGTGGGAGAGGTGTCCACACGGTTCCTGGTGAACATGTCAAAGTCCCAGTGCATCTGCAAAAAGAATGAGACCAAACACATGTAGATTAACGCATGTATGTATTAACTCTCATGCTATGAATGTCCCTTTCTGAGGCATCTGGTTTTATAAAACGTATACATTACATATCCAGATAGTGTCTGAGGACTGTATTCACACCCGGCATTAAGATGAACAGTCTATGGTCACTTTGCTGCCAAAACTGTCAACATTTTATATTGAATTTGGGAACTATTGGCAATTGTAACAATGTGCATTGCATAGTAATAACATAGTTTACATAGCCCTCTATGCTGCTACTAGGTGGTTGACAAACGTCCGTTGTGCCGTAAATCGATTTGCCGGGAAAAATCCTGCCAGGTGGCAGACAGAATTGCACAGAGAAAGCAAAGCTTATAGAGAACCAAACTTTGTTCAGATGGTGTCATTATGATATAGTTATTACACTGTGCAATCAACATTAACTTAATTACATAATTATAAGTTGAAGCAAAAAAGTTGTCTACTTCCACTTTAAAACATGTTCTGTCAAATCATTTCTGACCTCACACGTCTAAGCCCAACAAAAAAAAACATAACCGTGTTGTTGTAGAGGGTTTCACGTAAAAATATGAATGAAAAGTCAGAAGTTAGTTCAACATGAGTTAAACATGTGAAACATACACTACTAGAGTACGTCCGGGGACTTGTTGGCCCATGGACACCACGCACAATGTTTATCCACAAAACGATGACCACCTGAAAAACCTTAAAACAACACAACATTGTAAAAGTCTTACAGCCTCGCCCCAGTTTCTCCTCAGGTCAGGGTGGTCCCATTGGTACGCGGGGTCTCTGTCTTGCTGAGATTTATCTGGCAACTCAGGATAGTCGCCAAACCTACGAAGACATACAAATGACATGAGATGCAATCTTCTCAACAACATATTCATATTCATGTATCGTGACGACGTGCAGAATGGGGCTGATTATTGCACGTTTTAAAAAAACAAGTTGCACATTCGTATAGCTTATGTCATGCTGTGAACTCAATACAGACCCCTCGCCATTGTCGGGAATTGGTTTATAGTCCTCAGCCCTAATGTTGTATTTCTTAGCTGCAGCAGCCATCTCAGCAGGGGTTTTGGGGTATGCTCCAGGTAGCATATCCTTGGAAACACCAGAGGCTGAAACACAGAAATGCATTATTACATTGAGTTTACATTGGCAAAGGCGATAAGATGACAGCTAAAGCTATGGGTTGGATCCATAATGTCATATCGGACAGTACACATAGTCGCTGGGTCTGTATTGCTAGCGCTAGCTATTGATAGCACGTCAAGGTTATGTTGACATCGGGGCCAGTGCTTTAACATTGAAGCCAATCACTGAGGTATATCGCTGCAACGCTGGTGGCAAAGGGGGATAAATAACGCACCTGCTCTACATGACGGTAGCAGCGCTGAAATCCCAGATATTTTCCCTTTGGAAAGGGTCCGGACCCATCGCTGAAAGCCAACACCAGCCATTTTTTTTGCTACTGGCTGCTGTTGGTATCGCAAGACCAATGAAACGCGCATGCGCGTGTGAATGTACGGGTCGCGAAAAGGGGCAAGAAAGCTGGTTTCAATGCGTCTTCGAACCAAGCGGTGGCGCGCTGGAGGCTGACGAGTCTGACCAAGTCAAGACAATGTCATGGAAGTAAAAGATATGATGTCGAAATGATGACATATAAAGTCGAAATTATGAGCCCATGTGAATCAGCAAGTACATGAAGTGTTTCATCTGTTGCAAAGCCACGTTTAAAGTAGTCCACAATGTACTCACAATCCATTTCAATCCAATCTAAGCTCATTTCCACCAGCTGGAGCACATGCACATCACATCCCATAATTTCACCTTTTCTAACTCAAAATTATGACTTTTTATCTCATAATTGTGATTTTTCTTATTGTGTTTAAAGGTCCCACTTGTGGACACAGAACACAATGTGTACATAAGTCCTAATTCATGCTGGGATACAACACTAAGTAGAAGGGGACATTGAGGACACAAACAACTTAGATGCTTAAACATGATTTATTCAAGTATTAATTTAGCACATATTTATTGATTTTAGATCTACGACATGGCTGTGAGAACAGACAAACCAAAGTCAACACCATTGGTCGAAGGGAAGCTGTCCTCAGAGTGAATGCACTAAATCTCGAGTACAGCTCACCCTTACCATCAGATCCAGCTCAGGTGCATGTCTGCATTTACAGAGGGATCGTCACTCTACCAAAGATGTTGAACACACACATTTGGGGAAAATCAAGACATTTGCTGCTAAAGTAGTTCAGCGATATCTTTTTCCACCGTGGAAATGGGACAGTGAATTTCATAGCTGAAAGACAAAAAAACAAAGTCTTTATGTATTTTGAATACATTGCCTCGACCACATTATCTTAATTCTTAAGTGTGACCTATTCTTACCGTCTGAATGGCACACCATCTGCAGTGATTAGAAATTTTTCGAAATTCCACCGAATATCATTGACTTTGATAGGTGACCAGTAGAATTTCTTCATGTCTCCAATAACAGGGTTTACAAAGGGCAAAGACTCCTACAGAGAGGAATAAAAGTTGGTCTTGACAGGGTAGATATATATAGATATGCTTTGTTGTCATGAATGAGGCATAAAGGATAGTCCTATACACCTACCTTGAGATAGGTGAAAAGTGGCTCTTCGTTTAATCCATTCACCTCAACCTTCCCAAACACAGGGAACTTGGGTACGAATCCCCCACCAGGTCTCACGTACTTAAGAACATTTAGTGTTTCGTAGTTTACCTCTGAAACATAATGAAATCATACACATAACACAATAAAAGAAAGGAAATCTTGTGAGACAGCATTCTACACCTTCATTTCAAGCCATATGGTTTCACTTTATGTTTGATTCTAACAGTAAGTAACAACTCACGACACATTTTTTTACCGATGGCAGACAATTTTAGAAGACGTTTATAAGTGACACTGACTCATAAACAAAATGTAATCTTTCATGTTGCCTTACCTGGCGACTGGAGACCAAATTGGTTACAGGAGAACCCTAGAACGGTGAAGCGGTCTTCCCCGAACATCTCCATCAGTGCATTCAATCGGTGGTGCTGTTGAAGAAGCAGCAACAATAGCAGCAATGCAAAAACAAGACAAAACACACACACACACATACACACATATTGATGTATCATGTAATGATTGTTTCTCTGAAATATTACCTCCTCTATTGTCGAGCCTCAGAAAGTTGCCAGGTTGATAATCAGAAGCACCTTACCCCTGTAGTTACTAAGTGGTACAGATTGGCCATCAAGGCTTTCTGCAATAAAATCGTAGATTGATTTATCACACATGTTTGGTCTTGAGCTTGTGACGGCTCGTTGTGGGGGAGTAAGTGGTTATTCACGTTGCCACAATGTTTGCTCACCTTATTCACTGAAAGACAACTCTTAGGTCAGCAGTTTGTCAGCATGGGTGACTCCATTATTCCTCGATGCAGAAGCCAGCTACTGACATTATGCTCAATTGTTCTTCAACACATAGGCCACAGGTCTGCCTGCATGCACACGTGCACACACACACACACGCACGCACGCACGCACGCACGCACGCACACACACACACACACACACACACACACACACACACACACACACACACACACACACACACACACACACACACACACACACACACACACACACACACACTTCATTAGACTGTTTCCTATTATGTATTTAATAAAATCATGCACCACAGCCTCACCCTATGTAAACATGCAGCATATTAAAACACTGTAGTCATTCTGTTAGTCTAAACAAAAGCAAACAAAAAAGTGTTCAATAATAAACATTCAGAGGTAAACATATCCAAGCCAAAGTAACATGTATCAAAGAATTGGACATACATTTAGACTATTTAGACATATTGTAAATCTGTTGTTTTTAAATGTGTAGTCCACAATTCGTTGTTTAAATGTATACTTGACTGTAACGTTATAATGCCAGTGTGGGTCCGTGTACGAAGTATAATTCATTTACAGTTGTTCACGTTGTATAATGAAAAAGGCCAGTTTCGGGGGTATTGCCTAATTTCATTGTCCGAGACGTGCAATGCAATTCAGCGCGCCAAAGCGTCAGCTTGTTCCCATTATCCAAGTTAAAGTAAAGCTCGCCTTATAAGTAAAAGTCGTGCGTTTTGAAGCGTGAATTTAATTTAAGGAGCGCTAAACTAAATAAATAAACAAATAGCCTCAATCAGGGGTCTTCAACGTTTTCCAGGCCAAGGACCCCCAAACTGATAGAGAGATGGAGCGGGGACCCCCTACTTATGTTGTGTAAAATTGTATTTTATATTAAACTGGTCCTATAGTGCCATGTATAAATGTACCTTGTTATTGTGCATTCAATACTAAGATATTGAAATAATACACAGGTTCATATATTCATGTGCAAGGTACAGTGAGTAGGGTGGCCATGCCACTGCCATTCATAAACATAATGTAGCGTCCGCCAGGACGCGTTGGAAAGACGACGCAGTGGTGTTCAGCAAACAACATTTATTGTTGCAACAGAACAGGTTACTGTCGGCCGTAACCACGCCAAAACAACTCCAACATAAAGTTAGCCGTAACTCTCTCCTAATGTTCCTCGCGCTCAACCCAGGCTCGCTCATACACACACACACACACACACACACACACACACACACACACACACACACACACACACACACACACACACACACACACACACACACACACACACACACACACAGCCCTCATTCCGTCAAAAACTACAACACCACACCGGATCTAGAGCGGAAACAAAACAGGCACGCCGCACACACTTGTTTAAGAGTAGTAGACGTTACGTTTTGAGTGGATGGCGAGCGCGAGACGCCGAAATGGATACCAATAATATTCTGAATGGAAAGTTTACTTTTAAAAAGTTGCCAAATGGTTCCATTGACAAGACCAAAGTGATCTGTGTGTTTTGTCGTTGTGAACTGAGCTATCATCGCAGCACGTGAAATACCACTTGATGGACTGCGGTCAAGCCAGCCGTTCCTCCGATCACCGTGGTCAAATGAGCCGCACTTATATTTCGAGTGTACAAATATTCTCAGCATTACGGTAGAAGCGGAGAAACCGCGTATTCACTTCCGGTTTTTCAAAATAAATGTATTAAGAAC
Organism: Merluccius polli; assembly: GCA_030340625.1. Lineage (NCBI taxonomy): Eukaryota > Metazoa > Chordata > Actinopteri > Gadiformes > Merlucciidae > Merluccius > Merluccius polli. The sequence goes on along the minus strand of JAOPHQ010005817.1, from coordinate 13,946 downwards.
AGTAAGCTATAATTAAAACCTACATTTAAATGAAATATGTTGTATTAGTGTTTCATGCGCCCATGATGAATGAAAAACTTAATATCAAGTATCTTTATTGCAACAATGTGGAGAAATGCCAAACTAAAAGTCCCATATTTGTGCCTCCAAGTGGCATGTTATATTTGAACTACTGTAAAATCACTTTGCTCAATATTCCCTGGCTATGGGTGGTTTGACTTCTACACATGTAGGACTATAACCATATGCAATATCAAGCATTTTTACTGTACCATTTTGGAGATATTCTACAATAAAAGTCCCATATGTGTACCTTCGGATAGCACAATTTCATATATTTGAACTACTGTAAATCAAATATACCACCCATAGTCAGGGAATATTGAGCAAATTGATTTCACAGTAGTTCAAATATATGAAATTGTGCTATCCGAAGGTACACATATGGGACTTTTATTGTTGAATATCTCCAAAATGGTACAGTAAAAATGATTGATATTGCATGTGGGTGTAGTCCTACATGTGTACAAGTCAAATATACCACCCATAGCCAGGGAATATTGAGCAAAGTGATTTTACAGCAGTTCAAATATATGCAATTGTGCTATCCGAAGGTACACATATGGGACTTTTATTGTTGAATTTCTCCAAAATGGTACAGTAAAAATGCTTGATATTGCAAGTGGTATTTCAGACTGGACGTGCTGCGATGATAGCTCAGTTCACAACGACAAAACACACAGATCACTTTGGTCTTGTCAATGGAACCATTTGGCAACTTTTTAAAAGTAAACTTTCCATTCAGAATATTATTGGTATCAATTTCGGCGTCTCGCGCTCGCCATCCACTCAAAACGTAACGTCTACTACTCTTAAACAAGTGTGTGCGGCGTGCCTGTTTTGTTTCCGCTCTAGATCCGGTGTGGTGTTGTAGTTTTTGACGGAATGAGGGCTGTGTGAGTGCGCGTGTGTGTGTGTGTGCGTGCGTGCGTGTGTGTGTGTGTGTGTGTGTGTGAGCGAGCCTGGGTTGAGCGCGAGGAACAGAGTTACGGCTAACTTTATGTTGGAGTTGTTTTGGCGTGGTTACGGCCGACAGTAACCTGTTCTGTTGCAGCAATAAATGTTGTTTGCTGAACACCACTGCGTCGTCTTTCCAACGCGTCCTGGCGGACGCTACATTATGTTTATGAATGGCAGTGGCATGGCCACCCTACTCACTGTACCTTGCACATGAATATATGAACCTGTGTATTATTTCAATATCTTAGTATTGAATGCACAATAACAAGGTACATTTATACATGGCACTATAGGACCAGTTTAATAAAAAACACAATTTTACACAACATAAGTAGGGGGTCCCCGCTCCATCTCTCTATCAGTTTGGGGGTCCTTGGCCTGGAAAACGTTGAAGACCCCTGATTGAGGCTATTTGTTTATTTATTTAGTTTAGCGCTCCTTAAATTAAATTCACGCTTCAAAACGCACGACTTTTACTTATAAGGCGAGCTTTAATTTTGAAGGCGAGCTGTCTCTGTTTCCGGCTCTCGACTTCCTTGTTCAAATTTCATTGTACAACTTGGATAATGGAACAGGCTGACGCTTTGGCGCGCTGAATTGCATTGCACGTCTCGGACAATGAAATTAGGCAATACCCCCGAAACTGGCCTTTTTCATTATACAACGTGAACAACTGTAAATGAATTATACTTCGTACACGGACCCAGTGTGCCCTGTTTTTTGTTTTTATTAATTACACTGATTAAAACATCACATGCCACTCTTCCAGGCAGCCAATGAATGACGTTTACAAACCCGGAAGTCAACAAAGACCCGTTTTCTACCGTCTGTGCTAGCGAGCCGAATGAGTATCGGTCCACTAGCCTTTATATATATAAACCCACAGGCTCAACATGGACGAAGAAGACGCGTCGGAGTTAAAGTATGTGCGCTTCGTAAACGATAATAATAAAAATAAAAATACATGATGATATAAAAGCAACTGTCACGGCCGTTAGAGCCCCGCTAGCCGTTCAGCTAACGCATAGCTTCCAGCAGAGCAGCCGTCCAATAGACAAGAGGGAGGCAGCGATGCGTTCACGGGGGTCACCGCACTCACCCTCTCGCTCTCACCCTCTCACCACACTCACCCTCTCACCACACTCACCCCTCTCACCACACTCACCCCTCTCACCCACTCACCCCCCTACCCTCTCACCACACTCACCCCTCTCACCACACTCACCCTCTCACTCTCACCCTCTCACCACACTCACCCACTCACCCCCCACCCTCTCACCACACTCACCCACTCACCCCCCCCACCCTCTCACCACACTCACCCACTCACCCCCCCACCCTCTCACCCACTCACCCCCCCACCCTCTCACCACACTCACCCCACTCAACCCTCTCACCCCTCTCACCCCCCCACCCTCTCACCACACTCACCCTCACCCTCCACCACACCTTAACCAGAATGACACCCAGTGCATTGTGCATGGTGGTGGTCGACATTATTCACATTATTCGACCACCGTAGTTTCTATAAGCGTTGTCCCTTTGCTCCAGGTTCATCCATGTCACTTTCCACTTTTTTGTCCGCAGGTGTCATCTCCTGGACCTGCCCTGGGAGGACGTGTTGGTGCCACACGTGTTGTGCCACGTCCCGCTGCGACACATCGCCAGCCTCCAGAGAGTGAGCAAGCAGTTTCAGGCCCTCATTCAGGTGTACCTGGCCAACTGTCGCAGTTTTGATCTGTCCCAGGTAGGTCACCAGGTGACGTGAATGGACGTCGGACATTGTTTCAGATTTTATTTTATTTTTCGTCTGTGCAACTGCAAAAAATATAAAAGACCACCGTGTCTCGTCGTAACGTTTACAGATCGGCGCGTGCATTCCCAAGGAGGCGTTTTGTACCATGCTGCGGGACAACAAAGTTCTCCAGAACCTGTCGCTCCAGAACTGTGCCGATTGGGTGACGGACAACGAGCTGCTGCCAGTAATTGGCCAAAACCAGCACCTGCTGAGAGTGGACATGAGGGGCTGCGTGCGGCTCACCCGCCACTCCCTGGTGGCGGTGTCCCTGAGCTGCGTGCAGCTCCAGCACCTGGGCCTGGCGCACTGCGAGTGGGTGGACAGCCTGTCCCTGCGAAGCCTGGCCGACCACTGCGGGGGTCTGCAGTCTATCGACCTCACCGCCTGTCGCCAGCTCAAGGACGAGGCCATCTGCTACCTCGCCAGGAAGTGTCTGCGGTTGAGGTCTCTCTCTGTGGCCGTCAACGCCAACATCACCGACGAGTCCGTGGAGGAAGTTGCCAAGCACTGCAGGAGTCTGGAACAGCTGGACCTGACGGGCTGCCTGCGGGTTAGGAACCAGTCCATCAAGTAAGGACTCCTAATGCGCACACGCTGCCTGAACTTTTCTTTTCTTTTCCTGTTGTAAACCAGCTTTCTGTGGAATCAGCACGACACAAACTTTCACCACACCGGCCCTGGTCGATTGTAGTTTATCAGCTAAGTCACTGAGATCAGTAATATGCAATGAATAATATGATATTACCGTAAAACACGACTGAGTGGATGAGCCAGGAATAATATGATAATTACCAACAAAACCGACAACACAAAAAAAATATCTGGTACTGAGGCCCTCATGCTGATGCTGCTGTGTCTAAACACTATCATATCCTGTCATTATTTCATATCCAGAAATCTATGACAATCCCAGAGGTTAGACACCCCCCCATGCGTTCCTTATTAAGGTATCATTTTGTCTGAGGACACTGAGGGTTTAGTCTGGCCTGTATTTGAATGTGTTCCCTTTGTGAATACAAAAGGCCTTTTTCACAGACCCTTTTCGCTCCAGGACAAACGCAGGTGTCGCTCATAATACTAATTATGGGTCAGCTGCTTTTATGTGCCACCACATGGTCCATGGTCAGTGTGTGGCGTCTTCACTAGTTTAGTCTGCTGCCCGCGCTGCCCTGGTTCATAAAAAGAGCGGACCCATAATTAGGGTTATGAATGACCTGTGTTAATCCTAGGATGACGCCTCTGTGAAAGTGTCCAACATGATTAAGGCTTGATACAGATTAACTTTTGTTTTTCTGCCAAGCTAACGCTTTTAATACGGCACCCCCCCCATCCTTTTTGTTGCCTACAGGACCGTTGCGGAGTACTGTCCAAAGCTGCAGTCCCTCAAGGTGAACCACTGTCACAACGTGACCGAGTCCACTCTGGATCCGCTGCGGAAGAGGAACGTGGTGATCGACGTGGAGCCGCCTCTCCAGCGGGCCCTGGTGCTTCTCCAAGATGTGGTCGGGTTCGCCCCCTTCATCAACCTGCAGATATAGTCAGTAAGTGAGCCATACGTGAGTCTTACCTCTAAAAAAAAAAAAAAGTGTCTGCTCAATGACTTAAGTTAAAAGAATTGAAGTGAGAACTGCTTTTTGTCTCGAATGTTGACTACAATATGTTGACTACAATATATCCGAATGCATTTATAAACATACTGTATGTGTCCAAGCACTATTCACACACACAATTCATGTTTTTTTTATACAATGCAATAAACGTGTCAGATAGTCTCCTCATCGGATACCTCGTTGTAACTACAACTTGAAAAGAAACATCCTTTTTATGTTAAAAAAAATGCAAATGTTTAATAAGAAAGAATGTGTACCTTATGAAAATGTTCAAATACACTTTTATTGCATTTTTATGTAAAATGGCATTGAGAATATTTCTGCACCTGAGAAATAGAAAGCAATGCACTTTTGAGAAATCTCTTTTGCCTCTTTAAATAACTTTTAAGTGCACTGTTTTTCAAGAACATGTATTTTGTGACTTTTGGCATAATGTTATAACCGTAAGCACCGTTAATTTAATTTTAAAAACTCATTACTCATTATTATTATTGTTTGTTATTATTGTTATTTGTTGGAAATGTTTGATGCACAGAACTATTTTCTTATAAGTTAAGACACATTTTTATTTTGCATGCATCAGCCAACTTGGTTTGATATTACATTCTAAGATATCTGCAGTTTTAGTTGATGAAGCGCTCAGGCACTGTTTATCAGTACTTTCAGGCACTGATCTATATACCGGTAAGTAGGAATCCACAAGTGCTAAGTACAAAAATTCAGATATCTATATATATACAAATGTTAAAATTCAAGATGTTAAGATGTTTGGCAAACCATGTAAAACAAAAATGTAATTATACTGTAAAATGTAACATTGGTTTTACTGTAAATATAAATCTGTGTTCACAGTTTGTCTGTGTTTTGTCTTTGAATTACATACACATACTGTAGTTTTCTAGTTTTGTGGTCAAACAACACATTGAGGAATCACATGGTCTGTGAAACGTGTCTTCACTCTTTGGATGGTACTTTCAATAAAGGTTTGTTGGACCAGACTAAAGCAATTGGAGTCACTAGTCGCTGGTGCTTTCAGATAATTAAATCAGTTGAACAGTATTGTCTAAATAAATGATGCTATGGAAAGTATGTGACGGCCGAAGAAGGTCATATTTTGTGTATTGAATACTAAGAAAAAGAAAAAAACAACCATATGCCTATTTATTCGGAATAAATTGTTTTATTCTGGTGTTCATCAATGTGATATTTGTATTTAATCAAATATTGTTCATGTGTTTTAATATAATATATAGATACGTTGAATAACGTAATCAACTTCATAAACGTCATGATGTTATTACCTACTGTAAACACTTGGTGGCAGCAACGAATTAAAAAAAATCCATGAGCATTAAGTAGCTAGTATATTCTACATACCTTTAACAGGACTCTCAATTTCCAGATTTTACAAAAATTATGAATTCAAAATAATTTACTTTTACTCTTTGTCAATTGTATTGTGAAAGCCTTATGCAATATTTTGATGACTACCTCAACCAATATCCTGGCAACGGTATTATAATAGGTCCAGTATAAACCATTACTTAACAGTAAGTATTGCAAAAATAGTATAACAAAGTATTCTGAGGAACAAAATAAAAACTATCTTTTTTGACCTATGTGTTAGAGATGTCATATTCCCATAATACTCACTGTTGAAAAATGCATTCTCCCTTTGATAGTACCTTATTCTAAGTGGTCCTTGAAAATATTAGCCTTATTTAGAGGCCTTCTCTCCGCCACAGGAATGTGTGTGTGTGTGTGTGTGTGTGTGTGTGTGTGTGTGTGTGTGTGTGTGTGTGTGTGTGTGTGTGTGTGTGTGTGTGTGTGTGTGTGTGTGGGCTGTACAATATAGCTGCACCCTGGTGTGCGTGTGTGGTTCAGCAGTTGGTGGGTTAAAAGCATTTAGACCACATCCATCATCTGAGACCTCAATTAGCATTGATCTAGAGGAGGGGGTGGGGGGAGAAACATGGCGTCGTTATTATATACCATGGTGCAATTTCTGTTCCCGTGATTGAGTGTATGTGGGGGATTTCTGAAACATAGCTGGCCTAACATCTTTTGTCTTCCTGTCAATAATCTGGCACTTGTTCAAATTATGAATCAATAGCAACTGATCTTTTTTACGCTAAGGCACAATGCAAGTTGATCCATTTGTATTAAATGTACAGTTTCTTTGCCCCCTGGCATCACATGATGTAGTTAGTTATGGTAACAAACAAACAGACCAACCTCCCCGGAATAGCAATTAGCCTCTTGAAGCCTTCTTTATGATAGGCTTGTAATAAACAATATATTGTGTATTTTCATATGTGGTTTGGGAATTCTTTACGTTGCTGTGGCATCCTTCCTCAACATGACTTTGGAAATGAGTAATGTAAAGCAACTATTATTACATTTTGATTGAAAAATGTAACATAGGTCTGGTAAATAATGTTAATGACTGTTTCATTATTCCATGGGCTTTCTCATCATCAGCTGTTAATTCTTCTGTATAACTGGTCAGCTCCACAGTTACCCGCTGTCTGCCCCAGTTCACAGTCTCTCACTCTAAATACTGTAATTAACCAGACAAATTGAATTGACGAGTTGATGACGTGAATGATGGCTCAATTTCAGATGATCTCGCAAACAAGTTCATAAAATCACCAGCTTTTAAACAGACTTTGATTATATTGCTGTTATAACCATGTGGCAATAATGAATAAGGTGGATGAAAATATTGTATTTTCATCTACCTCAATAAAATAGTGAATTAAGTAATATGTGAGGAAAGTATTAAGTGAAGCCAAGTACAGCACTAGCATGGCAATATTACCTTTTAATAGAATCATATATGCACTATGTTCAACTTTTGGGAAAACATTTTTAAGACAGTCAGCTAAAACCTCAATATCCCTTTTATGAATTCTATCTAGTTCTCCCACATACCGAAAATCAAAGAAGTGAAACAGAGGCTGCCCAAAACTGAATATTTCCGTTCATTTTCATATTTTTAATTAACAGTCTTCCTCTTTCTTTCCCCCATCACTGAACAAGTCTGTTTTTTTCATTTATTTGATGTATTTTATCTCTCCCAACCATTCATATTACAGCCCTAGTGGATTTGGGGGACTTAAGGATCAGTCCTTTGGTCACCAGGGAAGCATAACTAATAACAACATTAGACTAGCTTTGTGAGGGTGGTCATCAAATGTCGATCAACCAACCAAGAAATAGTGTGGAATTTAGCAATCTGCATATATAACCACTTCTGTTTAGCATCACTGCAAGGGGGTTTAATTTAGGAAGACGTTTGGAAGATGAAGTATTATGTATTATGTGTTTTTGTAAGATTCTTGCAAGATGCACTATTCCAATCGGATTCATTACGTGTTTGTGTGTGTGTGTGTGTGTGTGTGTGTGTGTGTGTGTGTGTGTGTGTGTGTGAGAGAGTCATAGATTCACAGCATGTTGTGTGTCATTTTGAAACTTTGTGTAGACTAGGGAATGACAGACTGGACAACGCAGGATGCCGCCTGATTGAAGTAACATTTGAATAACTGTCAGATCTGCATTTACTTAAATCATTCTGTTTCAAACCTGGGAATGGACAGGGAGCACATGGGTAGATATAGGATTATTTACTTTGCCGGCATTTCGAAAGCTTTCACACACAAATAATACAACAGTTACAAATATATAAGGCTTTTGGTCGACAGTTTTATCCAAAGCGTGAACAAAACATTGCATCCTTGTTTAGCAATCCCTATAGTGGGAATGTCTACATTGGTGCATGTTTTTTTCCCTCCATTGTCTTCTACTAAATTAAACAATGTGTGGAGTATGACAATAGGCAATGTAGCCTTGCATGAAACACGAGTTGACCCAGCTTTTTATTAAGATCAGCCAAGTGTGTTATACAAAAGGTCACCAAAACATGTTGTTCTCGTGTACCGAGCTCTGTCCAAGGTTGCGTAATCATGAGTCGATAATCCTTGGTCATTTAAGTATGTTTTATTATTCTGTTCATCGAGATAAACAAGAAATCGTATTTATACTCGGTCTCCTTTAACATATGGACACGAAGTGCCTTGTTCGAAGTGTAGCAGCAGTCAAGTTTACACTAATTATCGCACTAATAATCTAATTTTTTAAATCATCTCTTCAGCCTTTGTGTGTAGCTATTTCTAATTTTCCGAGAGGCTATTATTTTGCTGTATGTACACAGGGAAACAGCCAAGCGACCAGAGTTTGAGCCCAGTTGAGAAGAGTTCCCAATAACCTGCTGTTAATCTACTCCATTACTTCAGAGCTTGCATTGGATCACTCATTAACTTTCCTTTCTTAATCATTTAGGAGATGCTCTTATCCAAAGCGACTTCCAGTGAATACTGATACGGGTCATTAAGGAGCAGGTAGGGGTCAGACATCTTCCTCAAGGATGTTTACAGAACATGCCTAGGTCCTTTCCACTCGTCTAATGAACTGAATAGATGAACAGCGGTTGGCCTTCACATGAACAGAATCATTTTGTGAATATATTATTATTTATTTAGTTTTGTTTTGCTTAGATTCAACACACTATTTACTTCATGGAAAAAAGAACAAAGAGAAGAAAGCAGCATTAATCAGGGTTCAATGTTCAGCCTTAAAAACTTTACATCTTGTTGTAATTGGCCAATATTGAGAGTGTGGTTGTCTAATCAATTATTTTATATAGAAAACCACTTTGGTCTGATGGGAGACAACATAAGGCAGTAGACTTGTAAAAACATATTTTTTAAACATATTTTTTAATCTGTCACTGGTCATTAGCATTTAAAGTGGAACATAATGAATATATATGTTTAAACTCTAAATTTGGCAAATAACATTTTAGCTAATTAAAAACATCTTATCGCTTTACAATTTAAATTGAAACCTATAACAACCACAAACCGCCTACACAATGAGAACGCTTCACAGCGAGACTTTAAGACAGAGTTGCCTCATTTTATTAAGCAATCTTCATAAACATTACAGTTAAAAAAAGAAAGTACACTTGGCATTATTTCCTCGCCCGGGCCGCAAAACAGCCAAATATGTGTTTAGTACACGGCTTTGTGTGTAGATTAATGGCATTAACACCGTATTCATTAGCACTGCAATGGGGGGAGACAGAGGCGCCCATGCGTAAAGCCGCATGACTGAATCACTGATAAGAGAAAATGAAACACATCTTTATGGGGGCGAAGAGGGCCCAGGAAACGCCACTCCATATTAGCCTGAGGCCCAATTTGTTGTTACTTCATTAACTGGTCAGGCGTCTGGAGAGGGCCGGACGGGTTCCTACCGGTTCTGACCCATGTGCCGACAGGATTTTATCGCGCAGCACCCTCAACAACAACAAAAAAACAACAAAAAAAACGAAACAACTCCCAACAAATCAACTCTGTAAACTTCCCAGTCCAGACAGATGGCCCGGGTGGCCTGGCTGAAGACAGATCTGGCACAGCACCAGTGTGACAAGGTGCTGGATCAAGCTACGCTGTTTGTCCATGAGTGAAAGTTTTCCTTATAGGGGGAAGTGTGGGGGGGGGGGGGGGGGGGGGGGGGCGATCATCTGGTAGTGAACCCCTGCTGCAAGAGGAATCTGGAGCACGTCACTGTGATGGTTTCAGACGCTCGGCCACATGGCAGCCTGCTCACTCTGCTCGTTAAGTTTACGGCGCTAGAAGCTTCTTAAAGGGAAATTTGTTTTTCTCGTTGTTCAACTGTTGTTTAGCCTTGACATGATATGCATTATGTCATTTTAACTGACTGATTAGTTTTTGTGCAGTGCATTTTGCAAAAAAAATGTTATGAAAATGATGCAAAATGCAACATCAAAATAACTCCATCTCATTGAACATAAAGAACAATAGGCTACATAACAATAGATTAGATTAGATGGATACTTTATTAATCCCAGAGGGGAAATAATGGATATACAAACCAATAAAAAAATGTAAGAAACATACGCACTTCTTGTATGTTTTTATGTCCTGGCACTTACACTAAGTGTCTTGCACTTATTATCTTAGCACTTAGCATCTTACCCTAGCTATCTCTGTTGTATACTAGCAGGGGGTTAACTTAGCAATTGGGCGTGCTTGAAACTTGTTCTAGTGAAATCCGTACTGTACTGACAGCGATATATTGTTGCCATTTTTTTCGGACAAATGTACTTATTGTAAGTCGCTTTGGACAAAAGCGTCTGCTATACAATGTTTTGCTCACATTACAATACTCACAACAGAAGTGCTGTAAACCTACACATTTCTGTGTGTTTCCAAAGACATCCAAAGCTGTAAGGCTTTCTACCAGATTATGATTAGAGAAAAAGACGAGGCCCCTAAACCACGGCCAGGTTCATTGCGATCATATCAAAGCTGAACAGACAGACACAAGATGAAACAGGAAGTGTTCAGATGATAGACGGGGATGAACTCTTATCTGTCAAACCGTCTCTGGTCTCCATGGACCCCTGATGTCCACTTGGGAGCGGATCTGTTTCTGACTCAGTGTGATCCTGTCTCCTACGCTGGTTGAGGAAGCACAGATCATCCTGGGCTTTAGACTGCCGCTGCCATATGTCCCCTTATTTATCCCCAGAGGAGTTTGGGGTACCCAACATGTAAAGGGTACACAAGAGACTTTGGCAATATGGACAGACTCTTTTGTGTTGTTGTCATGTTTTTGGCCACTGATGCTTTACTGGGAACTGTTGCTAAGCTTTTACAATGGTTTGAATGCAATTTAGTCTGACTCAATACACCTACTTGGCCTACTTATCAGTGTGACAGAGTTGAAGGGTAGATCATTTTATTTGTGAAATTCGCCATAATGAAACATTGCTGGTCACTAAAGTTTATTGTGGAGCCTATAGCTGACTGGTGTGCTACAGGGCTGTGTTTTGTCCCTGCGGTGTTGCCATACTGCTTCACAGCAGGTTTACTTTGACGCAAGGGGTAGGCTAAATGTTCACAGTATATATATATATATATATATTTTTAAATTGTTTTCAGGAAAGTAATGTCCAATTTAAGTTGCAGAACTGAAATACACAATCAAAACGATTCATCATTGCATGCTTGTGATCATTTTCGTGCAATTTTGTCCACTAAAGGGAATATTAATTAGCATAGATATGCTAATTAGTGTGAATGCTGGAGCATTCACACTCTAGATATCTGAATCTTTATTGAGTGTGCCTGAAAGCACACTATCTATTATCCACCGGGCTTATTGAGTGTGCCTGAAAGCACACTATCCACCGGGCTTATTATTATTCTTACGTTTCTTACACGTTTTTTCGGTCGACTTCTCCTCCCGCAGCTTTGGTCACACATACACAAAAAAGGTATCAAAACGTGCGGCTCTGCCGGGGCAAGTGTGCTAAGACTTTTGTGAAAATAATACGAATTTTTCGCGACGTGAGTCGCGAAAAACAGCGAAAAAAGTCCCATAGAGAATGAATGGGAGGAGGTAAAAAAAACAAGACTTTTCGTACTGCCTACTGCTGTCTGCTGCTCCGGTATACTTTCACCTAGAAACTCAATTTGAACATTAAACAGTAGACACAAGTCTTGTGTATTTGGTGTACTATTCCACGTTTTGATAGGTCATATAGTTTTTAATCAATCACTGATCAATGACCATGATCATTTTGGGATAAATTATGAGATTATAATGGGTGTGTATTGCGAGGAATGTTCGTGTCAGAGTGCAGGTTAGAGTGGGAGGGAGCCCAAAATTAATCCAGATTTTGTCTCTTTCCACACTGCTCCTGGCCACAGTTTACATTTTACACACATGATTTTTTCCAATTTTGTAGACATACTTGTTCTGTCTCTCACAATGTGCTCAAAACATCAGAGAGACTTACAGAATTTGAATTAGCAGCCTCTAAGTGCGGCCAGTCTGTCTCTTCTCCTCATTGACTGCAATACAAATATTTTCAAATATTTTCAGAGAGAAGCAGAACGGATATGGAGTCAGAATAGTGTCATAATTCAAACCTGAAAAAAAAGGTTTCAAAGGCTTGTAAGTCTGTGTTTGAAAACTCAACACCTTGTAAAAAAGGTTTTGCACCACTGAAAAAAGAGATTATAGCCTGAAAAAAAAAAGTCAAACATCTGCAAACATGATTTTGTGTTCTATTTTATCTTCTTCATCGTTTTCACCAACACATTTTCAAAGCTAAAATGTTTTCACAAACACATTTTCAAAGTTTAAAAATGTTCACCAGCGCATTTGCAGAGTTTCAAATCTGACACTGTTCTAACAGTGTATTACTTTGTTTCCCGGTTTCGAAACCTTGTAAATGGGATTCTGCAAACAGCTGTTCAAACATTGAGAAATACGTTTTGAAAGGTTGAATATTTATTTTTAAAAACTTGTAAAGGTGTAAATTTACACCATTGCAATGTATTTTTTCAGAACTTAATTTTCAGCACTGACTTTTCAGAGATTTGACCACACGGGCGCAAGCTTGCGAGTCACGTGATTATTGACACTGTTCTGACGCCGTTCGTTTTGAAACTCCTTTAGCGTCAAAGGTCTGAAAACGTGGTTCTGAAAAAAAGGAAAAAAAAACCTTCCTGGGGGCGGGACCATCTTGCTCTAAACCTATTGGTTGCTCTCTGCTGAGGCACAGTCCAATCACATGCGCCGTTGACCGGGCTGTGCGGGATTGACAGTGCTCTGCCGATGACAAGAATAACAAGCGACTTGCGTGGTTGATTTTGTTGTCTATTTTCTGGAACCATGGCTGGTAGACAGGCGAGCAATTTTATTCTGTATTGTTTGCGTTCTAACCACCCGCGAGCCTCCTGCGGCTCGCCAAGCTGTCATTTGTTCGCGGTGGTAAGAGACGAGCAGAGTCTACAGCGTCCGCTCGCAGAGCAGAGTCTACAGCGTCCGCAGTCTACTGTGAAACAATTCACTCCAAAAAGGGTTATGGTTATGGTTAGGGTTAGCGTAATCTATCACCGTGACCGGGTTATTACTGGAGTGAATGGACTCTGTAGACTCTGCTGGTCTCTTACCACCGCGAACGGGTTTATGAGAACCCCCAGATCGTTTCACGATCTGGTAGAGTCTTTGCCAGCTTCAAAGCAATGAATAACCTACATCAGCGGGTGCTGTGTATGGATCACAAGTTCCGAGTATGTTTATCTTCTCTTCATATCTAATTTTAACATTTTGTGACAAATGGTCTAAAGAGTTGATTTATTTAAGTATCGGAAATCTGCAAGGCTGCAATTCCCCTGGTTGGCCGTTGTTCGTCGCCATTTTGCCAGCGTTTGTTGCCCTCCAGGTATCCATGGTAGTCACGTGACCGCAAAGTATGACTATTATTTATGCCATGCGAGCCACAAATTAGTCTACAGCGTCCATTCACTCCAATAATAACCCGGTCACGGTGATAGATTACGCTAACCATAACCCTAATCCTTTATGGAGTGAATTGTTTCACAGTAGACTGCGGACGCTGTAGACTCTGCTCTGCG